>PVIR01002241.1:64573-105598 GCA_004026965.1 Petromus typicus
ACTTATCATTTTTTATGGCAGAGTAGTACTCCATTCTGTAGAAGAACCACAGCTTTTTTATCCAGTCTCCAGTTGATGGACACTTGGGTTGTTTCCAAGATGTAGCAATCACAAACTGGGCTGCTATAAACATGGGTGCACATATGTCACTGTGATAAGAGTCTTTTAATTCTTTTGTGTATATACCTAGCAGAGCAATAAATTTTTAATTTAACATTTACAAACAGGGTTCTTAGAGAAGATCTCATTGAGAAAGTGTTATTTGAGTGAAGCCTAAAAAGAGATATTGTGGCCAAGTGGATGTCTGTGGGGAAAACTTTAGGGTAGAGGGCGCAGTGTGTGCTGAGACCTGAGGAAAGTCCCCTGCCTGACACGAATGACAATGAATCCTGTTTGACCAAGACCAAGTGAGCCAGGAGCCAAGGAGAGTCCCAGGGGGAAAAAATGGTAGTGATAAATTACAGAGTGAGGATTGTTAGTTTGTCCTGAGTAATGCAGAAAGCCACTAGAGGATTTTAAGCGGGGATACAGTATCATATGACTTTCAATTTAACAAAATCAGTCTGGGCGCTATGATTAGGACAGATTGAAAGGGATGCAAGGCAAAAAGTGGGAAAGCTCTTAGGAGGCTGTTCAATAACGAAGGGTAGAAATGGTGAGGATTGGACCAAGACAGTAACTGTCAATTTGCCTGAGCAGATCATGAGACAGTTATATCATCCTCTGCCTGTACATTCTTAATGTCTTCCAAATACGTGGAAGCCATGGATTTTAAAGAGAAATGGGGGAGCTGGACGTGAGATGGAACAGAAGAGACTGTCCCCAGAACACATGGAGAGTGGGGCTTCTGAGCTTTTGAAACTGGGATCAACCAATCATTGCCAGATCTAAAATTTCTTAAGGCAGATTAATTACTGGAAGACTATAATGCTAGTAGAAAACAGAACCAAATAATTTTTGGATCACTTATGTGCCTTTTAAATGATTTATTTTAATGATAACTTAGTAGTTATATCTTATTTTTCTTTTACTCCTTTTACTTTATTCTGTGCAAAGTTGAAAGAAGTTCCCATTAGCCATGGCAAAGGCTAAATCCTCTTGAAATCTATCTGATTTTCACTCGGTATTTTTCTATCCAGATTTCCCTAAGGGCAAGAACACTGTCCTCAGAATTATCAGAATAGAATTTTTTTAAAGATCCTTATCTGCCAGCAATTAGCTTTTCCCATAGACAGTTCTCTGCCTGGGGCAAGTCATGTAACCACTCTGGCTCATCCCTTGTGCCACATCAGAAGTTTGATTAAATTGTCACTATGATTCCTCCCCACTGGAAAATACATTGTGATTCCACTTGGACTACAATTGGAAGTTGCACTTACTTGCATAATAGGGTCATTCCATCTTTAAATCTAATATATAATGTTTTGTAAAAGTCTGTTGTATCTATTTGGTAACACTTGCAAACCAGTTTGAAAAACAAAATATATAATAAATAATAAAATCCAATACATAAATTATTACATCTTTTGCTTGATTACTCTCATATAGCTAAAAATCACTTCGGCATTTCAAGAATAAAATCCAATAAATTCTATCAATGCATAACATTGCCCTTTTCAGTGTCCTCTGAAGGAAAGAAATTCTGCACTACCCCTGAATTCCAGTGCATGCTAGAAATCTTGGTCTCAATATCTTGCAAACAATGGATAACTATAATTCTGTTATTTTAGTACTACATACCAGTTCCTGGTCTTTAGCTCAAAGAACCTGAAAGATTATCTAATGATGCCTTTAATTTCTGAGATAACAAAATAGAAAGGCCAAGAGGATTATAGTGACTCCTCTGAGGCATAAATGTTTGGTCAGAAAATAATAAGAAAAATAATAAGAGGCTCAGGGATTGTCCGGATATTTGAGAGCAGTGTCTTTTTATGACTTTCTTGACCATCTAGTCCACTAACTGGCTTATGCATGGTGGTTTGCCTCCACAGTCCTGGTTTAAGCCTGGTATCATGGTTTAACATTAACAGTGCACCCTTTTCCTCTTGAAATTGTGTCTGTCTTTATGCTGAATTGTGCAGTCAACTATTTAGAAGAGGCAATCTAAATTAAATATCATTTAGCTAAAAGTTTAATTGAATATATAACCTCCTCATCCAATTCCTATAAGTTGACAAATCTAGTCTGAAATGCATCTAAGATACAAGTCACCTTCAGTCATGTCTGAAAAGACTTCAGACTGTTCTGTGGACAAATAGTCTATTATTAAACATGCCAAATGATTTTCTTTTTTATTCTCCTCTGACCTCACCATGTTCCAAGAACCTACTCAAGTGGAATATTAAGACTTACTAGATTATGAATTCTGATGAGAGCTGGGTTTACAAATGTATAACCCAGACCCTAAATGCCCTTTCAGGAAATAAAATGAAAATTAATGAATTGAAGAGCAATTGTAAAACAGAACCTTCTGCATTTAAAACAAACTGTTCTAAAATATCTTTTAAGGTGACTATCCATCTGCAATAGAATGTTGTTTTTGTAAATTTGTAAGATTTATATTATAGGGAAACATGTTAAGAAGATAGATGTCGGGCCGATATCTAGATAGATTTAGCTCAGTGGTTCTGGCACCTGCCTTGCAAGCACAAGGACCCGGGTTTGATCCCCGGTAACCACATACAATACTGGGTATGGAGACTCATGCCCAGCAGCAGCAGTACCACATACCACAGTGCTGGGTGCGGTGGCTCACGCCTGTAATCCCAGCACTTGGGAGGCAGAGGCAGGAGGATTGCTGTGATGAGAGTTTGTGGCTGAGCTCAGGGCCAGCCTGAACCACAAAGTGAGACCCTGTCTCAAATAAAAAAGAATATAGATGCCTCCCAAAGATTCTTGATATCTTCCAAGACTCCAGGTTGTTCCATAATATGTCATTCTTCATCCAGAATGTTTTTTAAAATTAATACACCTTGATGCTGTGCAGAGACTATTACTATTGCTATTCCTTCTTATTGTTGCTGCTCCTACAGCTACTGCTATTAATACTGCTACTACACACATGGCCATGTACACACAACTAACACACACATTATTTTTGCATCTCTTTTCAAAAGCAGTGTGCATCTCCACAGATGACAGAAGAAGTTATTGGACACACTGTGGAGCTGTAGAGGTGCAGTGGTGAATTAGGGCTACACAGGTCCAGTTCCAGGATTTGCGTACTTACCAGTTTTTTGACTGGACCAGTGCTCTCCTAAATTATTATGGCTAAACAGTTCATCCTCAGATTTAATGAGTTTAAGCAACAATCATCATTTTATTATTACCTCATGTATTTTTTTGATCCCACAGTTTTGAAGCCAATGTTTTGTGGTAAGAAGAGCATGTAGGGAATAAAGATGCTTGGGAAGCTGCCTCGAAAAACGCAATCTGCCACTAGATTTGTTAATGTTAATTCTTCATCTGAAAAAAATGGTTAAAAACAAACACCATGAAGTTGTTTTGAGGAAATGAAGAAAACCCACGTGAAGTCCTCAACACAGTACAAAATAACCTTTCAATAAATGTTAACGATGGCTCATGCATTTCCTTCTTAGAGAAATAAAATGTTTGGTATTTTCAAAGCAAAGTGGAAAAATTATTAACTAGTCCTAGTGTATTTACCTGTACAATTAGGACAAACAAGTTCTGACTTACAAAATATCTGAATGTTTTGAAAATCTATCTGTTCTATGTCTTTGAATGTATACATATGAATTTCTCTGTTGCTTAAATTTCAATTTTAGAAAAAAAAATTTTTTTTTGAGACAGGATCATCATTTTGTTGTTCAAGCTGGCCTTGAGCTCACAGCAATCCTCCTGCCTCTGGCTCCCAAATGCTGGGATTAGAGGCCTGGGCCACCACACCCGGTACTGTGGTATGTGGTCCTGATTGCTGGTGGGCATAAATCTCCATACCCAGCATTGTTGTATGTGGTTACCCAGCTCCAAACCTGGGCTCTTGCACCTGCAAGGCAGACACTGGAACCACTGAGCTAAATCCCTGGCCCACAAAATCTATTTTTAAATTATTGATTTTTCCAATTTCCAATGCATTTGAATTATTCTGGCAATACTTTTAATTTGAAAGATGTGAGGAAGAAAAGATATTGACTACAGTGATTTCAGAAAGTATTCTTAGGTGTTCATATGTTGACTTCATAAAGTGATACTAAGATGATGTTTTAATACAATGAATGCACATAAAGTAATATGCTTTATAATCCACACATTTGTGATTACATATGAGCATTTAACAAATTTTTAAATCTATACACATATATTTGATTATTAAAAACATACATATTTATATATCATTTAAAACTAGAGTCCACATAATGAAAAAAAACTTGAAAACATAATTATAATGATTAAACATAACATTTTCTCTGATCTACATGGTAATCAGTTGGGAAAATAAAAAAAATCATGGATTGTGTAACTCCTACTATCACAAAAAAGATGAACAGATCAGTTCTCCAAATGATGAAGTTATAGAGAAATGTCAATGTGAAACTGCTTGGAGACAGTAAGTACAAGCCTTTTCTTTAAAGAGGTTTGTAACAAAGATAGTATCTGTCTAAATGTCATTACTTACCACAAAGATTTTCAATAAAAGTTAAAGGTTGGGTGTTAGTTACAGTCTACCTTGTTAACCCAATTTTGCATGGGACTGAGCTGCTGCCATCGAGTAACTCATCTGGGAGCAGGCATGTTGTGAAATGTTAACAGAAGGGGAACGTGCTCTGTAAATAATCCCTTTTTCTCTATCAACATTTGAATTTAAGATAGCAGATATAGCACAAATATACTCAAGGAAATTAAAACACTGATTTTTATTTCATTTCTTGAATCAGCATGCATATGGTTTAAGAAACAAATGAGATGACAATGTAGAATACACTTTTTCTGAATGCTGCAGAATATACACTGAGAAGAATCCTCAGCTCCTTCTGGAAAATTATGTATAGACAGATGTAATGATTTTGGATCTGTGAGGTCAAATGTTTATATAACTGATAGATTATGACAATAAAGCTCCAAATCTTACTGTAGCAATATATAGATTTAGAAAACCTTGATAACAGATATTATAACTGACTCTTTGCCCCATTGGAAATCCCCTATTAATATCCCTATGGAATATCTGATTGGGGACTGTGTACCCTGGTATCCCTGCCAGCATGAGTAACCTAGAAAATACACTTCAGGTGACTGGATCAGTAGACTTACTGGATGGATATTTACACTATTAATCAGTTTAATTTTGTATATGGCTTACCAAAAATAGCAGCTTGACTTTTAACAAGTTTGGTATCAAGTAAACCACAATTTGTGGCTGCAATTTGATGGAAAAAGGCTTTGTCTTTTCTGGCCAAGTCTAGTTCATTGAAATCATATAATATCATATATCATCAGCATAATGGAGAATACTTGCTGACCATTTATCATAAAAGAGCTTTGTTTTAAATAAAAAAGGAATAGAAGCTCATTAGGGAACAACCACAAAATAAATACAGTCTTTTTTAGACTTTGAAAATATAAACTATGATGTTTGAGCTTTCTTAGTTTTCTGGAGTGCACAAACTGATTTTGATAATCACGTGCATTGTTAACTTCTCACAGTATTAAGATGTGGTTTATTTGGAAGTGTGACATCTGAGGATATAAGTTAAGACTGGAGGGTAGCCCTCATTAGATTCTAGAAAGAAGTGAAAGTTACAAACTGCCTTATTGAATTTGTGGAGTTTACATTAAAGTGAGAGTATAACATGATAGGTACAAAAGTTTTGCTTGTAAATTCCTTCTACCAAACATATAGTGCTTTATACTTAAAACTTCTCCAACTTGGGGCTAGGAATTTAGCTCAGTGATTCAGGTACCTGCATCATAAGCACAAGGTTCTGAGTTCAATCCTGATACAAAAAAAGAAACAAAAAACAATTTCTCCAATTAGGTGCTATCTAATGGGAAATGAATGGTGTAGTTTAACTAGATAAGAAGAAAATCTTAATTAAATGTGAACTGCTTAAGGTGTAGGCAAGATTTAGTGACCCCAGCAAGGAAAAGGATGATGCCCCTGGGTCACAGGTAGTAACAGCACAGATCCTTCACTATGATAAATAGCCTTAGACAAGGAAGGGAGCCTGTGGGTTATGGAGAGTGTAGAGTATGCAGAGTGCTGCACGGCAGAGACCGTGACCGCGCACTAAGCGGGCAGAAAAGCCATCATGGAAAAACAACCCTGAATTCACCCTTCCCTTTAATATGTCGCACACAGCCTCTTTTAATCAACTCAACAGGGATTCAAAGACCGCAGACATAGGCCACACTGGTCAGCCTCCCACACCGTCGACACACAAGAGTGAAGGAGAAATACAAAATGGACTTGGGTGGACAATATCCCCCGCAGCTCCCAGGGCACACCAACCATGAACCCTGATTGGAGATAACTAACTTAATAAATCGATCGACTTTGAAGATACGATGTTTGCACTTTGTAAAATAAATTAGTGACTGAGGAGTCTGGGGTGAACGTGTGAATTTAGCAGTCATGTTGTGCTGCCTGTTTAAACAGATCCACGACAGCGACACTAACAGAGCAGTCACTGTCAGTACCCGGAAGCACTGAGGCGGGACCAGTGCACAAGCCCCACCCCCAGACCTGCTGCGGTACATATAAATCGAATCACCAGCACTGCTAATTTGACGGTGCCTTTTTATTTCCTGAAAATGAGCCTTAATGAGTTACAAGCAAGGTATCAATGATACACAGATTATTGACACAAAGGAAAATAGACAGTGACAGAGTTGGTATAACAACTGGTAAAAAACAAAATAGTTTGGTCTTATTTCTATCCTGATAATATTTCATTTGATATGTTACAATTATAAAAATAGTCAAACATTTCTAAATGTCTATTATGATTCTAGGGAAAACTTTATTCTAATTAGACATACAGGTAATTTTTGGTTTTACTATACAAGTACCTACTCAGGAAAATCACCAACCTTCATCCTGTATCGTCAAGTCCTTCCATACTGCAATTCGAATATACTATTGACTGTGACTCTTCCTAGAAAGGAAGAAGTTGGACAAGCAGATAGATAGATCTAAGTAGTCATACCGAAGCTTTTAACTAAAGTTCCCCTAATTCTGGATTCACCATTTGATGTCCTGCAGAGACAAAGTGGTTGATAGTAAGCTCTCCACAGAGCCAAGGGCAACATCATTAACCAAACTGGATCATGGGGCAGCATCCACAGCCTATTCTGAAGAAAGAATCTTTCTCCATTATTTTACTCTCTACAGTGGTTGTGTCACACTGGATCAGATCTGCCAGACACTGAACAAAGAGAGAGTCAGGGGCAGGGGTCTCGCTTTCCTCCGAACTCAGGGTGAAAGCTGTTAAGTTGAAGGCAAATGTGAACAGCAGAAGCCACAGCACTCCTTTGGAATACCCAGAAGCAATGCTTTGTGGTCAGGGATGGGTCTGGGTCAAAATGAATCCTTAAGTGGGGGAATAAAATTAATCCAAACAGAATGAAATTCAGTTTTCTCTGTATTAGAGAGCACATCATGGAAGAGAATAAAAGACAGAGTCTAACACCAGCCAAAATGAGTCTGTACCAATGAACAGTTAAGTGATCTTGGCCGAGAACTTCTCTATCATAAGTTTCTTCTCTGTAAAATAAAGGTAATAAAACTAAGCTGATGCCAATAAAGCACTTACTAGAATATCCCTGTATTAAGCAATTTTTCAATAATTGTTAGTTATTATTATTACCTCTGCCATTATTGGGCTTGAGAAAATGAGGGAGATATTTCCAAAAAGGCAACATTTTTTTCCTAGTCATCCAATTCAATCTAATTTATTCTTAAGGAGCATATTATATGCTTGGTGGGAAAAAACTGCAAAACAAAAATAAATAAGGACTCCTTCCATACTCTAAGGAGTCTGAAGTCAATCAGCAAGCACAGTTACTAAAGCTCAACATCCTTGAGATCAACCACTGGCTCACCATGTACTCAGTACTTTCAAAACTCCTGTGTAGAATTTATTTAATTATTACTTAATTAATTCAAAGAGGCATGAGCGCTAATTACTGTGCAAGCAGTTTTCTAGAGAAATGTCAATATGGAAGAGATCAGAGAAGGCTTTTAAAATGGCCTGAAGCTGAAGCAGAGGCTTCGGGAAAGGTGGCAATGGACCCAAGGGCATGAGGCAGACACTTCTTTAGCTAGGTAGGGACAGTTGTTGCAATGAGTTAACACAAGAGAGAAGCCCACTGCTCAGAGAACTATGATATTTAGTATGAGCTGGATAATGCATAACTAAGAGGTGCCGGTTCAGGAACCTGTCCTCCCATCTCAGCACCTCCTTCCATCAATTCTGCTACTCTCTCCTTCTGGTTTTCTTTATATCATAGATTACCTCTTCTCATTATAAGTGCATGTGTGTATGTGTTCATTGTCAGCCTCAGCCACAGAAACGTAAGCTTTGTGAAGGTGGGCACCTCCCCCTGCTTTGTTTATTTCCAAACCAGTAACCTGTTACGTAGTCAGCACTCAGTAAGCAGTCCAGAACGGAAAGGAACGATGAACAAGCAGGAGATTGCTCGAGAGACACCTTAAATATCTCAGTTGGCCAGAAGGATGGGATTAGCTTGACATGACAATGAAATGGGGAGAGTTGGAGGAGATTTTTATTAGCAGTTACAGAGACAGTCTAGTGGCTAATAAAATCTCACATTAGTCATCTTTACTACATAAAAAGGCAAAAGTGGAAAGCTAGAAAATTGGAGGAACTTCCCTGACCATCACAGAGTAGCACAACTTCCCGGCTGTCAGTTGGCAAGTCCACTGTGAAACCCGCCTTTGTCACACGGCATGCTATTCCAGAATTCACTGTGTCTGATCACCTCAGTCCCATCTCCCCCAATGAAGTTTAATGGTGAATAATCAAGTGTAGTCACTCTGGGTCACTGACATGAGTTTACAATTACTTCTTGGAATGGAGCTAGCCTCAGTGGGATATCAAAATTAGGCTAATCATATGGTGAATACTTACTTCATCCTGTGTTTTTTCCCGCTAGGAACAGAAATTGTTTCCATAATTGTATGCAAATCCTTTCAAAAGAATCATCACAGGAAAATTATGTACTGCTACTCCTGGTCTAAAGAAAAGACAAAAGTAACATTTTAAAATATCACTTTCAAATCAGCAAAAATTAGTGGTTGTGGCTTTGTTGCAGAAAAGCCAGATAGAAATTAACATTATTTACAGTACACAGCCTGGCATGGAAATGTAACAAATTGATCTTTAATGTGTTGTGTAACATTTTTATGTTTAGTTGCTAGTAATTGCTTTCGTGATTAATTAATGAGATCCCTTGGACTCAAACTTCAACATGGGATAGAATAAATTAATTGGTCTTTTAAAAATCGAAACTATGCAAAGCATTGGTTATCTTGTTCAACCAATAACTAAATTTTTCAGAGTTAGCTTAGTTTTTGTTTCTATGAATTAAAAGCATTTCAATTATTAATCATTTAGAATAGAGCTCTTTCTGAAATAAATTTTATCCCTACTTTAGTTGTAAAGATTTGGGTTTTTCAAATTTGTTTTCTGCAGCACAGAGAATCTAACTCTGGGCCTTCACAGTGAGCTACATCCCTATCTTTTTATTTTTATTCTGAGATAGGATTTAGCTAATTAAATAAAGTCCCCCAGACTAGGCTGGAACTTGCCATCCTCATGCCTCAGACTCTTAAGACCCTGGAAGTACAAGCCTGGAGTACCAAACCCAGCTCTGAGTTACTTGAAGCTTACATCAGTTTTTACTAATGACTTAGAAGGTTGCTATAAATATAGATACTAGTAACTGTGGAGTAACACAGAGGGCCAGTGGGAGTTCTTCCTGCTGAATTACGTGGAGCTTTTGGCGCCCACAACTTATGACTTCTTTCTGTCCAGATTTGGGAGCCTTTGTAGTAACCTTCCACATCTTTCAGGCATAATGGTTCAGCTACAAGTTAGGTAGTTTTTAGATACTTTTCATAACACTTGATATTATTTGCCATAATTTATTATTTATCAGAGCTGCCTCTAAGTTGAACAGTAAGACATTGTAAGATTTGGCTATTTTTGACCAACAAAAATGACAATTGTATATGGATTCACCTGACCAAAAAATGTCCTGTTTTATATGTGGCTAAGTGCAGACCAAGGAAATAAATACAGAATTTAGAAAAAAGCAAACAATCATCTCTCCCCTTTTCACCCTCAGAATTAGACCACATAAGAGGAGTCATTGTATTACATGTGTGTTCATTTTACCATCTCTAATTTGGATTCCTTATTTTCCTTCTCTTTGTAATCATTTATCATTTTCTCGGTATCCAGGTAATATTATGAGAGGAGACTTGTAAATCTATCTCTCTTCTGCTTCAAGGCTCCCAATGTTTCATTATTACCTTAGAGTCACTTCTAAGCTTTCAGTATTTAATTGTTTAAAAGCATTTGTTGAGTGACTTGAAGATGCCAGACACTCTTCTAAGCAGAGAGTGGAGCAAAATGCCTGGCTCCAGAAGCTCCCATTCTTGTGGAAGAGACAGATGTTAGACAAGTTCAGTGAGGAAATGTAGAGCATTCCAATGGTGGGAAGGCCAAATGGAAGGAGGTTAGGAGGTCTTGGGATGAGGAAGCCCAAACTTTAGATCAAGAAACCCAAGATGGCCTCCCAGAAGAGGCGGCATTTGGATGAAAAGGAAGTGAGAGGCTAGGCTGTGTGGGGGACACGGACAAAGGCTCCTCCAGGAAAACCACGAGCGTACTAGGCTGCGGATCCTGGCAGCAGCATGGAACTGGGTGGAGGAACACAGGGAGGGAGATCTGGCCAGAATCTAGTTGGATTGTGAAGGTTATTCTGACAACTACAGTAAGATATGAAATGTGTTAGCCAGAGAAAGAGAGAAATCACGGGTGTCCTTTAGTTAAAAGTCTCCAAGACACAGTCCCATCAACTGGATCCTGTTCTCCTTCAGATGAAAGTGTGCTGAGAATGCGCTTAATGCGGAATGGAAGACCTGGCTCAGTTCACTGCTTGGCCACAGAACAGGACTATGATTTAACAGAAATCCTTAAGTTTCTTGTCCTTGAGGTAGAGATAATGTCTACTTCGTAGGATTGTAAAAGGTTGGATTGTACTGTGAAATGCCATTTGTCGTAGTTACTGCCCGAGTTGCTGAGACAAAACACCCAACCTTCGCAACCTAAGGGAAGGGAGGTTTCTTTCAGTTCAAGTGCCAGTCCATAGTCAGTGGGCTGTGAGGCAGAGCAGCATGTCAGAGGCCATGATGAAAGAGGGTGACTGACAGCACAGCAGTGGAGAAGAGTTGAAGGGAGGCATTGGGAAGGAAGACACACCCCCAGTGAGCCCCCTCTTTCAGCGGTGCCACCACCTAAACAACACAGTTCACTACAAACTTAGGTAGTGCTGCTTGACTCCGTGATCCAATCATCTCCCAAATGTGTGAGGTTTTGGGACATTTTAGATGAATCCACTACCCCAGAAACTCAGCACATTAACTAAAACTAATAAGGATTTAGTAAGGATCCATCAAGCTTCCTGCCCCTGTTCCTTTGTCTTGTATTGCAGTTGTTTCTTCTTCCTCAGCATCTCCATTCATACAAGACAAATTATTTGAATGCCTATTCATTTACATATGTATATCATACTCCTCTTATGAGGATACAAGTTTTACCGACAAGTTTTGTATGGTGTCACATAAAAAGAACAAAATCAGAATTCTGAATTTTACATAATGATATAAAATACATAAAATCTCACTTTATGGATAAAATAACTATAGAATTTATGAACATTTTTCCTATGACTAAGACATTAGTCTTCCAAGACAGTCTCACTTAATAAAAATAGATTGCCTTACACTGTAAAAAACACACTGATAAAAACTCATGGTGCTGAGATAAAATGGTGAAGGCAAACTTGAAAAGACATCACACAGAATACTTGGAATCTATAGAGAAGACTCTACCTGCCTATACTAAGAGAGAAAATGGATTTCTCCAATCTGTGTCAGAACTTATCATACCTCTTTGGGTTATGAAGGAAGTAGCTGTAAGAATCGTTTTCATCAGAAGTCAGTTGACACCTGCTATCCACATAGGCAAACAGGTATTTCTGGGGATCCAAATAGACTGAAGAGTTTCAGGTGAAAATATAGGTGGAATGTCCACCACAGAACAAAAGGTGCTCATGCTCAAGTCCTCCTTTCTTGCCTGTGTCACATCACTCACAAGGCTAATTCATCCCGTCTTCTTAATCTAGACTCTATTCTCCTTTCTCCACATGATCCCCAATCCAGCTCCTCCGGGCTCTCATTTGTATTATCACAGCATAGCTTCCTAAGTGGTTTTTTTTCTTTTTCTTTGTTACCCACAGCCTTGCAACTCCAATGACTCCATTCTGCTTTGTCATTGTCTTCTGAGTGTCCTTGAAAAGTCCAACATTTCTTAAAATGAGAGAGAAGGCTCTTCAACTTTGTCCTTTGCTTACCTAGTTCTCCAGCCTCAGAAACTTATTCCACAAACCACATCTGATTTTTCAAACATAGCCCTATCCTTCCAAGTGCACAAGAAAAAAATGAAGTATTCAAACCTCCCGAATATGACTCATGCTTTATCTTTTATCTAAGTCTTGGTGAGGGGAGAACGAGATCAAACTCAGGACCTTGGACAGCAACATTGAGTTCCATCCTGCCTTGTCTAAGTCTTCTGATGGGCAATCTCTCCATAAACTCTCCTCTTTATTCTTGCATCAGAACAATTCTTCACTGAACATCTATTATGCTAAATGCTGACCAAAGTATAGTTTCTGCCTTTAGGGAATCCAAGTATACAGGTAGGAAAAACTGACCGTTCAAATATATTATTAAAATGTGACTGAAAATCTCTGAAGTAAATTTATGGAGAGCCAAGAGAGAATTTATTTCAGTAGGAAGTGACTTGGCCATGGTGGATGAAATTTGCACTCTAAATGATGAATAGTAGGCAAAGGGGAAGGGAAATATATTTCTAAGGGTAACAGCACCATGTGCAAAAGCACTGGGGTGGGACCGCACCATACTTCATATACACCCAAAAAGGCCAATGTTGCTGAGTGTAAGCAGCAAAAAGGAGAGTAACCTATAAAGAGGCTGGGGACACAGTAGCAATCACGTATTACCGGATGTCAGTACCATCAAAATAGTGAGAAAAGGTTTACATAAGGATATGGTATAATCATAACTTCTATTTGCAGAGATCAGTGTAGTTTCTACATAAACAAATGAATATACGAATTAATAGACAGCCATTTGTAGTGCTGAAATAAAATTCTACATTTGCACCAAAAGAAAACATAGTAATGACTGGGCATTTTTTGGAGACTGTGCTTACTGCCTTGAATCTGTACATACTTATATACCTTATTAATCAAGATTGAGCTCAATTACAACTGACTGAAAACTTTGCTTACTTCACATTAAGGGTTAAAAAAAATAATGGATTTACTTCCATCTTCTAAAAGTCCACATGCATGATCAGAGAGCAGCAGTCCATTTCATAAGCCAGGGCACACGTTCCTTCGATCGAGTCATTTCATCACTCACAGCCTTGATGTTCTGACCAAAAGGTGCCATTTACACTCAGGCAAAAGATGAAAGGCATACTCCTGCAGGCTTTTGAGGAAAACCTCCTGAAGCTTTCACACAGCTGACCAGCTGAAACTTATTTACTGAGCAATACCCAGCTGAATAAGATGTAATAAACGCATCTCACCTGGCTGTCCACCTGCTCAGGTTAAATGTCACTGTCTTCAATGAAGGGAAGAATTGCTATTAGAGAACAACTTTCAGACTGTTGCTTGGCTTTGACTAATGCTATCACTTTAAAGAAATAAAGCATCAAATTCATTTGTAAGATATCATCAAGGAACACTGTAAAATAGGGGTCAGGGAACAGTAAATGTTATTGCAGAAAGTCCAAGAGACCTGAGGGAAACTCTGGAACCTAAATGACTACCTTTTTTTTATGGTCTTGCTTTTGTAATTCAGGCTGGCCCTGAGCTCAGCCTGGAATTCACACCAGTCCTCCTGCCTCTGCCTCCCAAGTGCTGGGATTACAGGCATAAGCCACCACGCCTGGCACTGTGGTATGTGGTTCAGATTGCTGTTGCATGTGAATCTCCACACCTGGCATTGTTGTATGTGGTTAATGGGGATCAAACTCAGGGTCCTTGCACTTACAAGCTAGGTAAGCACTGAGAAAGTGCTAACTAGGTAAGCTAGCAGAAGCACTGAGCTAAATCCCCAGCCCTTAAAAAACTACTTTTGAAGATGCTCATTTTTAATATTTTTTCTCTTGAGTATTTGTGCATTTCATCTGGATTTTACGTGTATGGCTTCATGCTAAATTAGTAAAAAAAATCATTGCTCATTTCACTACACCTGTCTTGAATTCAGCATGAAGAAATGCTGTAGTCACAATTGCAGGTAACTATAACCAAGCTATAATGTTGGTTACTCTTGTGTGCCACGACCTTGAGATCCAGACTGTGGCCTTTGAAAACATTATTTCAATACTAAGCTGCATTGGCAAAAGTCCAAACTAAATGGTTACCGAATCTGCTCTATAGCTCTAGTATGATGGTATCAAATGCAGTGAAGATTACAGAATCTTATTTCTCTTTACAACTCAGGTCAACATAATGCATAATGTAGATTTCCACACGTGAATATCTTTCTTTTCAAATTCTCTCATTTTGAGCCAGGCCAGGGAAGTTGATGACATAGTAATAGGTATCTGCATAGCAATTTATGAAACCATCGAGTGCAGCTTTAATCTGAGTGTGGAGAAGGGGCCACTGTCTTCTTCAGACACTTATTCTTTCAGGCTCAACAATGCCCTAGAGGATTCGGTTTTCTCCTTCCTGTACTAGCTCCTGTAACCTCAATATTTCTCTCCCCCATACTGCTCACAACAATACCTGCTTCATCTCACAACTTTGTTACCCTGATAATACTTCATGATAATTTCGGTAACTCGGCTCTTTCCATTTTCTCTTCAATAACTCACTCTTTCGAAATAGAACTTCTATATTCAGCTTTCCATTTTCTTTTCTTTATATTTTTAATTGATTTTATTGCTACATTCATACATACATTGAAACCACATTAAATATTGAGAATTTGTACTTATTGACAACACACCTAGATTCTCATTCTTCCCATTGCCCTGCCCTCCCCACACTCCTGCTGTTCATGTTGAGCTCCCCAATGACCTTCCTACAGAAGTATATGGCAGACAATTTTCAGTCTTCATCCGAGTGGAATTTTATGGCACATGCACAACTCCTGTCATTTTAAAGATTTCTCCTCCCTGGCATGGGTTTCTGCTGCTTCTATCCATTCTGCTCTGTGTACAGACAGTGGCATCAAATAAATATGGCAGAAAAAGAATATGAAATAAATAAGCCCAGCTTGTGTGGACAACAGCAACAGCTCTGAGGTGCTAGTCATCCAAAATAGGTCATCATCCATGGATAATATTAGAAGTGCTGATCTGTAAGGATGTAGTAGCTTAGGACTGCTTACCTCACTATCATCCTATTTAACAGAGTATTAGTTCATTCTATAATATAACTTTTTAAAAATACTATATGTGTACATAATAGTAACCTCTGATAAGTATACTTTGGTTACTTATTATAATCCAATAAAGTGATCATGTACATGATATGCTCTTGCTCCTATTCTGAAATATATTTTTATTCCTTTAAAGTTATGTATACAGTAACTGTGTATTTTACACAATTATCAGCTACTCATCAGTTTTGCCACATACTAAATTCCACATAATGACAAGAATCATGTCTTTGTTTATTTCAATGTACCTTAAAAGTCCTGTTTTTTTCAGTGATTTATAATGAATTAAAAATTTAGCTGTCTGTGTAGAAGCAAGATTTAACATGTTCTTTACTGTAGTAAATTCCTGTTGGCCACATGGTGTTCTGCTAAAACCGCAGCAAATAATATTTGACTACAAATATTATGTTGCAGATTTTAAATAATTAGAAGACATAAATCATAGCCAGGTGTAAAAATAATGACCTTACTTGTGATTTTCTAGTTTATATAACAACTAAGTTATATAATCATACCTTCAAGAGCAGTGCTTTCTTTTTAGAATATATTCCCAGCTATCTCAGCAAATAAATAAGACACACACATCTGAGCAGCAATGAATAATAAGAGCGCATATTAAATCAAGCACAGCTTACAAAAGAATATAAGTTTCAACAAGGCTCTGAAACTGTAACTGTGTCCTTTGCACTACACTGAAATGATGCCATTTATTTCTGACTGTGATTAATGTGACTTTTTAAGTAGCCAACTTTCTTTGACATTTAGCAAAAATTGTGTTCTAGGGTTTCGTCTTATTTTCAGTTCTAGCTTCAAATGTAAATCAGAACAATCACATAATGAAATGCTGCACTTGAATTATGATTTGGTGTTCTTAGTATAACCTCTCTCTGTTCTGCACATGGGAGCACATATTTGTTTCATCAGAAGGGATATGTCTCTACATCCTGTGAAAGTCATGTCAGCAGGAGAATAACAACATTGATGCCTGGTACCAACAAGCTCTCATAGCAATATGATGCCCCAAAACATTACTATCTCAAGTTCAGGGCCAAGCTGCAAAATGATCCCAAAGAGCAGAAAGACATTTCAATGTATGTGGCCTGTATTTCTCACTTCTAAAACAACTAATCAAACAAGTGACTTGGAATTATTTTGGTATGTTAGTAAATAAAAGGGGAAAGAGACAAATAAGATACCAATGGGCATGTAGGTGTTCTTTTCAAGTGAAACAACACACTCACACAAGTCAAAACTGAGTAAAGGGAATATGGCCTCAGTTACCATCCCTGTGCAAATCCTAAGACCCGAATAAATGAGGCGTGAAGTCATACATATCATAAACGGCTCTCTGCCGTCATTTTACATACGACCTGAATAGGAAGCAGAGAAAAGATACCCAGTGTGGGGAGCCTGGATTTAGGTAAGATTTGAAAAGATGATTACTGGCATGCACTACAAAAGAAAAGAATAAATGGAGAATAAATATACCAGGATAATTATATGGTAATTAACATGCCCTCTCGCTTCCTCTTTGGGGAATTTTTTCAGTTTAGATAAAAATGAATTCTGACTGCCACAGTATTTCACTTGGCAGACTATCAGGGAATTTATATTTCAAATGTGATCTCATCGTCAGTTCCATCTGTACATTACCTGGGCACCATCATACCTCAGAAGTAAAGTCCCTGAATTTAAGAAATTCATATACCAACCAGAAAACTAAACAAATATGTTCTTTCCTTCTTAGTGTTGTGTATTGATTTAAATCTTCACTTTTAATTCACCCAGATGTCTATCCTAACTCCAAAATTTACAGAGAAAGGAAATTACTACTTAGGGAAAAAGCAGTTACATGGATTTAGCTCAAATAAGTATTAGACTTTTTAAAATAAAACTGGATATTTTGTTTATGCTAAGATATAAAGTGAAAAAATTACTGGTTTGCAGACCCTGATCCAAAGCAATCCTTGTTTAAGGGCTATACATAGAGTCAAAGGATCTTTTTTTCCTTTCTTCTCTCCCATTATAATTCAGAACTCAGAGCTGGAGAAAGCAGGACAATATGAGGAGAGCGCAGATGTGAAGATAAGGTCTCAGTTCTGGGATTAGAATTTTACAGTCCTTCCTTGATCCGGGTGCCTACACCAGATGATGTATCTTCCACATAAAGAGGAGGGATCTGGACTTGAAATAGGATAGAGTATCCTTTCCCCTCATAGAAAGCTATCTAAACCTACTAACCTCGCCCTCCTCTGGCAAGACTTACACCAAGTGATTTCACAACTGTGGTATTTTTCCTTCTCCTATTCAGATTTAACTAAGCCTTTTCTTGGGTCCACTTTATCTTAAGTGATAATCATTACACTTTTTAAAACCAAGTTGCATTTGTCTGTTTGAATGTCTGTCTCTCTATCATATCATGAGTTCTCAATGTCTTCCCTACCAGGAATTTATTATTTAACCCGCTTCCCTCCATATCGTTCTCCTACAAAGAGAGAAAGTGTTGATTAAATAACACCTTTCTAGTATCAATCTGTCCACATTAGTGGTGGGTTCTGACAGCAGTCGGTCCTCAACCAGTATCACTGACCATTTCTTCTCTTTCATATGGAACCAAAGCTATTACTGCCTTGCTCAAGGGGAAATCAAAACTGTTGTTCAAAATGAATTCTGTCCAGAAAGTAAAATAACAAAAATACCTAAGGAATTGTTATTTATTACAGGTGGGCATAGATTTTGTTTTTGTCTATCTCATCAACAAAGTGTCTAGAACAATGGGGTCTTCTCAAATGCAGAGAGATTATGAGAGCTTTTATAAGTTATAGCCTACTACTTCATTCAGTCACTCAAGAGATTTCTTTATCCTGAGTAAAGAAAGAACAAGTGATTTTGAAATAATCACTCAGATTTCTCAGTTTTAAAGCAATTTGGAACATTAAAATATTGATATAGGCTACACAAGTTGTTACAGAAAAATGAAAACATATTTTTGGTAATTCTTTTCTTCCCCCCAATAGGATACTCGATACTTCAAGCTATTATGGAGAAAGCAGGACAAAATGGTTGGCATGTCAGTGCTATATGTGTGGAAAATTTTAATGATGTCAGCTACAGGCAACTTTTAGAAGAACTTGATAGAAGACAAGAAAAGAAATTTGTGATAGATTGTGAGATAGAAAGGCTTCAAAACATATTAGAACAGGTAAGTCCTGTATTTTATCTCATTTTTCATCTATACTTTATATTCAAAGTGCTGACTTTTGCCTTCAGTCTCTTGGTTAATAACTTCTCTCAACCTTTCAAAGGGTGTTTTGGGTGTTTTCTCTGATTTATTTCTAGGACTAAACCATATTGTTTAATCACAAAAGGCCATTTTGAATCTTAGATCTCCATGAATTTCTCAGACAGCTGTAAACTAGAAACAAACAAAGCATCCTTGTTAGAACATCAACAGCTCTTGGACTTTTGTTTTCAGATATTAATTTCTAACTCTGGACTAGCCTATGAAAGTATTAAGAAATACTAAAATATGTGCCTTTAAAACATTAGCTATAGATGAAGAGAGATATATACTCATAAAATAATGAAAAGAGAAAATTAAATGGAATGTTGTGTACAATGTATTTCTTTGCTAGGTATTTTAAATAAATACATTACTCAGCATGACAACACTGTTTTCAACTCTCTTTACCAAGGAAGAATCCTTTAATAGAGCTTTCAATAAATATGTGTTGATTTTATTTGCAGCAGGTAGAGAAAGATAAAACTGAGTTTTCTCATTGTATTAAATGACAGGAAAATATCATCCAACAATGGATAACTTCTCCCTCCTCCCTGAACCTGCACAAAATGATAAAGATTTAAAAATTGTCTTTGCCCAAAAGTGCAGTGAATGTATGCCATCTAGTGGTTCTACAAATGCTTGCTCATACTTATTTGGCTACAAATTTGGCTGAATGATACAGTAATCTAATATCGAATTAGTTTGTTACATATAGTTTCATAATGTATAATGATAGATTATTTTATTTGACAAGTTTGAGGTTGATTTATAAGAATTACTTCATAACTCAAAAATAAAAATTGAAACTAAAATATATTTCAGAAATTCTTCATAGTACTTCAAGATAGTGAACTAGACATCTTAAACTTTCCTAACTGTGTCTTAGCATTTGTACAAGTTCATAATACAAAATATGTGGCATTTCTAAGGTGTAAAGTCAGACAGAAGGAATTGACTAAGAATTAGTGCTTGTTATTTTTTTCTGCAAGAAAAAGTAAAACAAACAAAAACCCCTAAATCCCCTCTTAGTTTTGCAAGTGTTAGCTATAAGGCTATGTATCAATTAAGTCTGTCCCTGAGAGTCCAAACAAAATATTATGGTTGTAGCTTTTCAAGACCTATGAGCACTTTTAGTGGGTGTCTGTGGAATCTAAGAAAAAGAAAACGTGTTCCACTTTTTCTTCTCGGCTTTCTTTTTTTTCTTTTCTTTTTTTTTTTTTTTTTTTTTTTTTTTTTTTTTTTTTTTTTTTTTTTTTTTTTTTTTTTTTTTTTTTTTTTTTTTTGAGACAGGGTCTCGCTTTGTGGTTCAGGCTGGCCCTGAGCTCAGCCTCGAACTCACATCACAGCAATCCTCCTGCCTCTTCCTCGAGTGCTGGGATTACATGCGTGAGCCACCACACCCGGCACTGTGGTATGTGGTACTGGTTGCTGCTGGGCATGAGTCTCCACGCCCAGTATTGTATGTGGTTGCCGGGGATCGAACCCGGGCCCTTGCAAGACAGGCACTGGAACCACTGAGCTATATCCCCGGCCCCTCTTCTCGGCTTTCTTTAGCAACGCAGTCATTGAGCATCAGCCATTCTCGCCCTCCCACACCTAGCCCTGCATTGATGGTTCGAGTTTGATCTGAACAGCTGAAGCTTTGTAAATAACTTACAATGAATCCCACAGCTCAAGCGGTTCTAAGCCCTGCCTGGATTGCCAAGTTCCTGTCAGAGGTTGAGTAAGGCTCAAAAAGACCCTCCACTGAGCACCTGTGCTTAAAGATGGAGTCTGGAGGAGGCTCACGAGTGCTCAAATCAGTGGTCTATTGCAGAGGCTTAGCTGTTTTCTGAGAAAAAAAACCAGCACACTCTGAGGCTCTGAAACAGTTGGAGTAAGCTGTCAATGAGCTCCTGCTGAGGACTGGGCATCTTATTCCAGGGGCAATTTTGAAGAAATTTTAAAACTTCAGTGTCTACCTTTCCCATTCATTTTGCTGAATGTTACAAGTTTTCTTTTCTATAGTGGATGAAGGGCCACAATGAGAAGAATAATAGACGTCCGTCCCTATAACTCCCTCTCAGGCAGACATCTCATGTCTTATACAAATCTATTGTATTGTGAGAAAATAATGTACTCTCATTGTCCTATAAAGATTCCCTCTTCCTGAAAAGCTTTTTTTTGATTCTGAAAATGATTTTTACTACCCATATTTTAATTCTTCACAGCTCTAAGCAAAATTGCTTTTAATATTTCTTTTAAGATTTTTTTATTTCATGAAAAAAACAAAATGTCTTAACAAAATTATAACAGAACAACAATAGTCAGTACCCTGTGTGTCACTGTCTTAAAAGTAGTCACATTGAAGTATAAGACATAGACAAAAAAAATCCTTACAAAGAAGAAACAAACATAATAACAAAACTTTCTTTTTGCCAAAGACTATTAATTCTACTCTTCATTAATTCAAACACACAAGTAAAACCAGACTTTGTGAAGAATTTGTGCATACTTCTATTTTCCAACAATATCTATGTGCTTCAAAATCCTCTTTCAGAAATTAACAATAGAAAGCAATTTCAGTGAATCAACCAAAATGTCTTTCAAAAAGTGTTTATTAGAGGCTGGGAAGGGACAGAGATGGGGGAGGCAGAAAGAGAAAAGGCAGTGAGTTCACAATCTTAGCCACAGAGGAGGAACAACTTTTGATGTTTATACACAGAGACTGATTACAGTTAAGGATACTGTATTGAAGAATTTAAAATGGGCAGAAGAGTATTTTGAATGTGCTCATCACAAGGAAATGGTGAACATTTGAGATGATGAATAACCTAAATGTCCCAGGTTGATCAAGGCAGTACGTACACATGCCAAAACATCACTCTTCACCGCATAAAGATATCTATCTGTTCCATCAATAAAAACCATTTAAACATACTGAAAAATGAAAAAAATAAAAGTGGCTTGATAAAGTAGCCCTTTCTCAGATGATGAAATAATACAATGCAGATACAAGGACTGGTTGTTAAACTCTAGAAGGACAATCACACTTCGCATGACGGTGGCACGCTGGCATTTCCTGGACATTTCCATTTGTATCAGTTTGCAGCAACATAATAGAAAGATTTACACAGTGTTCTTTAAATATATATTGATGGCAATCCTTTTAGAGAGATATTTATCTTCTGCATTTCTCAAATTATTTAATGCCTGAACTAATTACTTCTTATAAATGTATTGTTATTTTAAAAAGCCGTTAGCCATGCACTCATCAGACCCTTCTAAATAGGAGCATCCGAATGGAAATTAAATATAACCTTGAGGGTGCACTGTACGTGAACCCCAGGGTGACAAGGCTGCACCTGAGTACAAGTAGGTGTCCTTCGAAGGCAGCAGCTGGTCTTCAGTCGTCACAGGCAGTCAGCTCTTCCAAAGGAGCTGAAGAGCAAGCTATGAAACCGCCCCCCACCCCGTCACTTCCGCCCTCTGTGCGGAAATGCTCTCTGACCAAGTTGCAGCCCCAGAGATCTTGGCCTGTTCCGGTTCTGAGAGGCCCAATTCTAGAAACTTAAATAAAAGCAACCTAAGAACTTTAAATTTTTTTTTGTTTTATCTTTTAAACAAACATTTTTAAATGTACTTTCAAATATTTTGACTTTTTACCCTGTGACAAGAAAAGAAAAGAATTTTGTAGATAATACCTACTGTGCCTGCAATAGAAATGTACCAACTTCAGTCAAATTGTATTATTTTGCTTTCTAATCTCAATAGACAAGGTGATTCATTCATCAGTAGAAAATAACTTAAAATAATACTAAAATTATTTTTAATGTTTATTGAATTTATGATCATTGATAAAGTAGTTTTTAAATTAAATTAGTATTTTGAGCTTAAATAAAATATTACAAATTCTGTTTTAGACACAAACTTTATATCTTCATTTTCTTCCTGTAAAAACACATCAGCTATTTTGCAAAATAACTCAATATAGCTGAGACCTGATGAATGATTTTCATATCACAGTGAGTGATTTATAGTAGGAAACTCAGGTATTATTTTATTTTCATATACAAACATTATTTTAAATCCTGAACTTACTGCTTTTGGAATCTCCAAGGATTCTACCTCATCAACTGAACTTTGAATTATTGGATTTGGATGTATGTGTATAAACCTATAGCAAAGAAGCAGTAATAAAAATGATCTTAACTATCTTTTTGGCATCAAAAATTATTTGCCCTTTGCTGCAGTCCCTACACTCTGCGAAGCTGAGGCAGAAGGATCTCAAGTTTCAACCCAGCCTGGGAAACTTAGTGACTTAGAGTGAATTTTGTCAAAATTTTAAAAAGAGCAGGAAATATAGGTCAAGGTAAGGGCCTAGTTCAATCCCCATCACACACACACACACACACACACACACACACACACACACACACAATTATTTGACAACAGCTCTGGCAACAAACATTTGGCAACAAACAACACAAGGCAGGCTGCTGCTCATACATTTTACTCCACCACAAAATGGCACGTGTTAAGATCCTGTGTTAGATTTTCTGTCAGTGAAACCCTCTTTTAGGGCATCCCAGCTCAGAGCTTCTAGAATAAATGAAGTAAATTATGATGGTTTGAGAAAAAGAAGTATTCTCGCTCTTTAAGGGCTGGATAAGAAATTTTCAATTTTTTCATTTTTTAAAAATAAAGAAACACCTGTCACTCTCTTAACTTTAAATAAGGAAAATCAAGCAGAGATAATCTTGCAAAGCCCTTCTTGCTCAAAAAATCAATCACGCTATTTCCAATGAAATCTTTCTGGTGTCATGTTGATTATGAAACAATACACAGTTTGATGCAGGGGATATACCTTAAGAGGCATAGAGTAAAATTTAAGTCAGGTGTCTCTTCTAAATATTATTTAATTCCATTGATATCTGCCAGGTGCATACATATACATACATATACACACACGCTAAGCAAAAAAGATCTGTTTTCTATTCTGACTAGTACATCTTATTTAGTTAATTAATATTTAAACCAAAACTGTTTGCTAAAATGCTCTTTCTTTTAAACATACAATGCACACGAAGAAAATAAGGATCTCATCTGCCTCAGGGATTTTGCTATGAATCGCAGTTCTTATGAATAGTCAATACCAGAAGCATTAGATAGAAAATTGAAACTGTATTGACCCCAGGACACACTGTGGATGTATTTAAGGTGTCTAACCAAGTACACATCAGGATAACACAGTAAAGATTGACCTTAGAGTACAAAATAGATATTTAACAAAAGGATGGAGAAAATAGCTTTGCAACTGGCTGACATATATCTCAAGCTGCTTCTTTACCATGTCCCTCAGATTTAATTGGCACCTTTCAACAACATTGCCACTTAGGCTAAGTGAAAAGGAATGTCAGCGTCCCACTGGATATAGTGTGAATCTCAGATAATTGGCAAAAATAGTGACCTTCCTATACTATTTGCAGATTAGTGAAAAATGCCTAAAAGCTATGATTGACCTCTCTGAAGTTTATTGAACCACTAAAAGAAACCAATACCATACCTCAGGGCTGCATCAATTAGAAAGAGCAGAGCATCCCTCCAAACATCAGCGTGGCCCTTTCCACATGAGAGGATTGTGAACTTGGTTGCAATTAACTTATTCTAAGCCCAAGGCTGCCTCTCATGTCTAGCACCATTTATGTGGTACCTCGGGTGTCAGACAGGATCTTTGACAAATTGTCAAACGCATGACAGTGACTGAGGAAAAGATACTGTATACCTAGAGTCTGCACTGACAAAGTTTTATAATTCTCAAACATGAGGAATTGTTCCAAATCAGTCTAAAACTCAATCTGTTCCATGCCTATCCCCAAAATGACACTAAATAAAGGAATTTTTAAAGTTCAGGTTTTAAAAAGTCTGCCTTTGTATCCCATAACTGGTGAAATTATTTTCACTACTGTCTTGCGGCTGTCTGGTTGATTTTTTTTTTACACCAAAACCATTAAAAACAAAACAAAACAAACAAAAAACCTTCAAATACAAAACTGAAAGAGATAGAGATGAAAAGCAGGGCAAGCAGAAAGAAACTCTAGCCACGGGCATGAGAAAAATTCACCGCAGTAGAGATCTGACCTGCCTGGTGAGGATAACGGCCCTGATGATCAGAGCGGGCAGCGCTCTTTCCTGCCTGCTGCATGAGCGGCTCCCGCGCGAGACACACCCGCACTCGACATCACACACATTGGACACTGTCCCAAGCGCTGCAGGACCCGAAAGAGAACAGAGCGCGTCCCGACACCAAACACTTACGTTCAAGCGAGCAACGCCTTAGCGTGAGTAAACAACAGCAGCACAACCTGTAGACTTCAGGAACAGACGAGGTACAAAATAGATCAAAACCACAGAAGACTGAACGGCGAAGTCTAGTCAAAGCAACCCGGAGTGTTCTAAAGAGAAAACAGAATTTAAATTGAAAAATGCTTTGGATTTACTTAGGTACAGAACAAAAGGTAGGAATGGTTCAGAACAGAAAAAAAACTCCAAAGGCAAAATTTGAAAATATTCAGAAACTGGAAAGTAGTTCTATATGATAAAACTGCACAAAGGGCAAAGATAGAAATTGGAAGGAACATTAATCAAGGATGAAGCAGCAAAGATTTAAGGAAGCAAAATCTGGACTCCTTAAATTGCGTGATTTAACTTTTCTTTCTGAAATCTTTATTAGGGTAGAATCTATCCTTTACCAATAATCTCCAGTGACTTGGGAGGGGCTCAAATCACAATTGGTAAATAAATGACAATCCAAATGCGCCTCACTGAAAGACCAAGCAGTAAACATTCCTTGTGCTCCACACAAGAACCAGTCGTCCTTTCTGAGTGCCTGAAAGTCCTACTTCCTCACTCGAGAAGCACTTTTGTCTCGAATCTAACCCAGTAAAAATCACAGATACTGACCTTTTGGAGAGTATGTTGCATATGCTGAAAAGACACAATTTGATTTCCATATATTAAAGTAATAATGAGCAAGATGCAACAGGAATAAATCACACAGCCAGAGAAATGATTACAGCAAAGAAATCATATCAGCAGTATTCCGCACTGCAGTGTTGGCAGAGCTCGCAGCTTTTGCTGCATTATAAAGCTCCTTTTGCATGTCAAGTTGTCCCCTCAGTCAGGGTCTGCAACAAAATAAGAAACAATCTGAGAAAGACATGAAGTTGTGCTAAGAAGGTGAATTTTCACACTTTAATCTTACTTTTAACTTTAATCTCACTTTAATATTACTTTCTAGCTGCATGAATTTGAATCTTCAGATTTCATTAGAAGGAACTAGGTTTGTTGTTTTCATAGACAACAGATACACTTCTTTATAGTCTCAGTCAGTCTAGTGCAAATAGAACTGGTAGGGTTAGAGCAGGGTGTGTAATTGTCTCCTAGGCACTGTTATTATGGTTACAGTTATACTGCATTTTGTGAGAAGGTTGTTTTTTTTTTTTGAAGATAACATGCGGAAATTAAAGGAAACAAAGGATATGTTTTCTCCTGGAGGAAGAAAAGTATAATTGTCACAATGTAGTTTCTTCAGCCATCTTAGAAGAACTGTAATTTCTAGGATTAAGTCAGGTTGACTATATTAGTGCTAGCTGTGAGAACACGTTAGAATGACTTTCATTATTATTTTTGACACAAAAATCCAAAGGTCCAGCTCTTTGAATGATTTAAGGACACTTTTTTGGTCTTGTGAACATCATAAGTAGAACTGTATTTTTATAAATTACAAGGTATTTTGTTGCAAACTCCAGTCCTCTGTGAGTCCCACCGCAAAAGGATTAACAACCAACAAACAACAAAATTGGAACCTTGATAAAAAGGCTGAGCTGGGGCTCGACTCTTGCTACTTTGAGCAGCAGCAGCAGAGACCCAAATACCCCAAACTTGCCACACCTTTATTTAGTTCCAAGCCTTCACACCCATAACCCTAGCATGCGTAAGGCAGGACAATTATCCACAATAATCCCTGTAGTTGAAGATCTGTAGGGCAGGGCCGATATCCAAAAGTCCAAGTAAGTAAATTGTAAGTCCAGGTAAGTTATCCTCAGTTCCCCACACTACAGAGAGAAAAGCAAGAAATGATGAGTCAAGGTAGATAGCAAGTGTGAGAACCCCACTGTGGAAAAGGAAGAGCTGCACACAAGAGAGAGTGACCAGACCTGGAGGGCCACAGAAACAAGAGGACAGTCATGGCAAATGGAGAACAAGTCATGACTGTGACACTGCAATAAGCAAATAAGAAAGGTGCAATGTCACATAGTGATGATGCAAAAACTATCTATTTATTAAATGTATTACTATACATCTACATTCCCAAGCACCATATGTACTTAGTTTATAAATTTGTGGTTCCCATTATATTTTGTTAAGCTTTTAAGAAATATAGCTGATATGACTAGGTTATTTTTTTTATTTCATAATTTAAATTTTGGCCTATATACAACATAAGTGAAATACCTGTCCTTGATATTACTGTGTGAAATTATATACTTATACTACCTAAGTCAATTTAATTTATTAGATAAAAGCTTTCCCCGACTTTTCTCTGCATAATTACTTTTGCTTGTTCTCCAGAATTAACATCAGGGTTAAAATTTGAATAAATGTAAAGCATTTACTTTATAATGTGTACTCACTTATTTAGATAATATATCTGCTTGCATTTGTCTCCTCTAGTTCTCTATGACCCTTTAAAAGTAATTCACTTAAAAATCTTGAATAAGCTCAGGTATTTCACTTTTGAATACTCTGTACTCATCCAGTGTAGCTGTCTGTCATCTCTCTTTCTCCGTTTCCCATCTTCAAGTAAAACATTTTCTTTGATTTAAAAAAAAAATCTCAAAAAAGCTCAAATGCAAAGAAATTATCCTGTTGAAATAAAAGCAAAGTGAACAACTCCAGGGTCATTTGTCTTTAATATTTAATTAATCCAGTTCCATCTCTCAAGTATAATTACACACAGACATACCAATTTTAAAACCTATTATTAGCTGAGACTATTAAATAGTGATGAAAGTCATATCTCCAAAATTATGGACAGAACTTATTTTAAATATGCCCCAAATGAGTTAGTTATTATTGTATATGATGAAAAACAACACTGAAGGGAAATAAGAAAATGCTGCTATTGCAACATTTATGCTAAAACTAAAACAACCTAAGATCTGAAATGTAGGTAAAAGTTAAGGAAGGTGAGCAAACAGCAAAGCTGCAGCAAGGAAGTCCTTCACCTCTGCGAACTGCTCAGCAAAACAGCACACTTTATCTGGCTCTTGAGATTGCAGGGTGCATTAACATATTAAAGTCTATAAAATTCCTACTGCCAAGAAGGCTCTTAAATCTTATTAAATATAGTGCACCAAACAAATCAGCCATACAACACTTATTTCTGCATCCATCCCTTTATATTTTATTTTCCAGTATTTGTTCAAAATAGGGCTAATCTTGATTTTTTTTTAAGCTAAGAAAATTCAGAAGATAATAATTCAGATAGGATTTGAGAGAAACTAATCTCAAAGATAGAGTATATGGTAGGAAGTCAACAATTAGCAAGAAACTTCCAGAACAATGGCACACACAGCCCTCTGCACAGACTGCCACACAATGGGGCCACAGAAGCTGTCCATCCTGTAACCATGCCATCACACAAGGCCTGCATGTCTCATGTTAAACAACTAGGTTTCTCATAAAGCATATTTGACATGAAAGTTAATGATAGAAGTATATGAACATGTGCAACACTATGTAAATTTAAGAGAATTTATATTGCAACCACTACCAGTCCCTTTTAGTTTTCTGTGTAATTCAAAAATAGATGTGATGACATGTTGAATCAGCATTTTAAAACATGAGATATTCTGATTATTCTCTGATTAATAAAAGTTAACTTTAGGGCTGGGATTTAGCTCAGTGGTGCTGCCTCTTGCCTTGTAGGTACAAGGTCAGGAGTTTAATCCCTGGTACACAAAAAAGAGAAAAAAATATATATATATATATATGTGTGAGTAAAAGTAATTTTTAAATTTCTATTTATAGAATTGCCATTTTTCAAAAAGCAAAGCACAAAATAATTGTTTTTTTATCCTTTCATTGATCATTTCGAACTTGTAACAAATACATAATATGACCTACTGAGTTGAGTGTACTGCACGCTAAATTTAGACTATAACTTGAAATGTTATTTTAAATGTACACTTAGTAAAGTACAAGCTATACAAAACTAAACACAAGTTTTTCCACTAGTTAGCTTTATTATAGATATGTCAAGCAACTGCACACCTAGACTTGGCTGCATTCCATTTTACCTGCTGTTTCTCCATCTATGAGAGCCAATCTCAGCTTTACACAAAATAGAATGAGGAGCACCATGTATGTATACTGAGATCAAATAAGCAATATGTTTGAGAATTATTTACAAGGAAAAGATTGTGTCTTTGCTTCATTCTAAAAATACTAGTTTCTCTCATAAATGAGTTTGACATTCATCAAATATGTAATGTGATAAAGAATGTTATTCTCACAAATATCAGTTTTATTCATTTTCCATTTATGTAAGATCTATTAATATTGGCCCAAAATCAATCAACTTCTGAATGATTATGGACTATAAAAGGGAACAGGAAATAGTAGAAAAAATACAGACTCTAGTCAAAATACCTGTGCTATAGTCTGAGTTTCATTGTTTAATGACTATTTTTTAGTGTCGTTATACAAGCCAATGAATAGCACCCCCCACTCAATCTTTTTGGAGTTATTTTCATAATGATTCTTATGAAATGTCTCTAATTTAAAAAGAACATGCTTCTAACTGGTTGTAACAAGCTACTATATGTGCTTCAAATTCAGTTACAAATGTCATAGAATCTTTTATGCCTCTGCAAACATTTTAAGTTGTGAAATTAAAACACTATTAAATCAAAATAGAGCTTTGCTGAGAGATGTTCATAGTTAATATCATGATAATAATATAATTCAAGCTTTGTGAATGAACAATTTTAATACCTCCTTAACAGGTAGAGAGGACATACTCGGTCCAGAACCTGCTGTGGCCACTGGCAGTTTGCAGGGCTGACACAGAACACAAGAGTTAAATACCTAAACTTCAACACTTGCTTTTTTAATTTATAACCATATCCCTTGTAGAGCCCTCAATTTTCTAATCAATAAAACTGGGAGAGAGGTTGGCATAAAATGGCCTGAATTATGTTCTGTGAAAGGATCCAGGTGAAGAGTTTAAAAAAGGAAACATTTCAGATGATGTCAGGCACATTTAGGTTGGTACAGCTGTAGACTATGAAAGAAAATATTTCAAATAAAGTCAAAGAAAAACAATAACAAATACCATTAACAACTGTCTATGAGATATTTAAGATAATACAAACAAGAAAATTTTGTGTTAATATATAAAGAATTTATTAAGAACAATTAAACAATGCTATTTACTCGTAGAAGAGAACAAATCTTTAATTATAGATAGCCAAATAAAAGTTGAACATTTCATGCAACTTGAGTCTCCGGCTACATACAATTTATGCTTAAATTAAATTATTGTTGTAAAAGACATGTTACTTAAAATTTGACCCTTTGCTTCAAACACACTGATCTCATTGTTCTTGCCTCCTTCTGAAGCAGCTTTTTTGAAAGTCTTCTCTCCTGAGAGTCTAGTCATGTAGTCATGGCTCCGTCGGTGTCATATAGCAATTTAGAGCATTTACTTCCCATTGTCAGTTAGACTGGGCAGGAGCCAGAAGCCAGTCACATTGACAGATCTGGTGAATAAGGTGGGTGAGGGCCCACTGTGATGTTTTTAAGAGCCTGTCTTTCCCTACGATGGCACTCAACAACAGTGTTCAACCAAACTTTTGATCACAGCTTTGTAAAGGCATTCCTGAAAGAGGACTTCCAGAACTCTGCCGAGAGCCAAGAACAAGAAGATGACTGAGAGTGCTCAATGAGGGGAGGGTTTTCAGAAGTATTAATGTCAATGTGTCCTTTCCTGCAACAAATTTTTAAATGCAAAAATTCACTGAGGTTTTCCAAAGCCTCTTGAATGCAAAGTCTAGAGACTCAGGTGTGACATGTGTATGAAACCAGAGATTTAAAAAAATCTCCTGACCACTAGCCAGCAAATGTTAGTAAATGTTTTTCCACATTATTGATTCTACATCAGTGAATTTTCCACTTGGTTTTCCCAGAAGCCAACCTTAAAACAAAAATTTGAATGCAAACTGTTTGGAAGGTAAAGAACTGACAGAAAGGGACAAGTTCTTCCCTGAAGAAAAACAGACAATGAAAGGAACATTTATCATAGAAATTAGTATTAGATGATAGGCTCTGAGCTCATTTGAAAAGATTATAAGTTAATTACTGGAAGAAGCAAGTGCACAACACGCATGTGGAATCGTCTCATTTGTGAGGCACGGGAGTTGGAGTGTTTCTTTACACACCCACTTCTGTCAGTCATTGAATGAAGGCTGTTGTGGGATTACAGAAACAGGGCTTCTGATGTCTGTACTCTGAGTGCAGAGACCTAGAGAACATACTCTGGAGGAAAGTTCAAGTGCTGTATTCGGCAGATGAGGGAGAATGTTTTGAACGGAGGTGACATGTCACTAGTCTTCTAGAGTGACTGGCCCTAGAGACAGAGGATTTCATATCTGCACAAGACTCCATGTCTAAGAAGATTGTATCCCAACATCTGTTACTGGAAGTTAGTGAGCTTTGTTATGAATGCTGCCTGAGAGAAATATCTTTTTTTTTTTTTTTTTGGTAGGTTTTTTTGAGACAGGTTCTCGCTTTATAGTTCAGGCTGGCCCTGAGCTCAGCCTCAAACTCACATCACAGCAATCCTCCTGCCTCTGCCTCCCGAGTGCTGGGATTACAGGCGTGAGCCACCATTCCCGGCACTGTGGTATGTCGTACTGGTTGCTCCTGGGCGTGAGTCTCCACGCCCAGTATAGTATGTGGTTACCAGGGATTGAACCCGAGTCCTTGCTCTTGTAAGACAGGCGCCGGAACCACTGAGCTAAATCCCTGGCCCCGAGAAATATCATTATTTTAACAGGCAGCTGTTTCTTATCACAGCTCTCATTCCCTTTTCATCCCCCTGAAGAAATTTACCCTAACTAAAAACTTTTTAATCTCTAATATACCCTAGGATGGGAAAATTAAAATACATACATACCTATACATAAGCATACACATATGCACAGACATGTGTCTCTTTTCAATATCTAGTAAGAGTTCACACTTCTGGCTTATTTCAAACCTTTTCTCATATTTTATTCAAGATCTGAAGTGTTTTCATTGTTGCTGTTTTTTTGTTTGTTTGTTTGTTTGTTTGTTTAATTGAGATAGGGTCTTGCTTTTGTAGTTCAGGCTGGCCCTGAGCTCAGCCTTGAACTCACAGCAATCCTCCTGCCTCTGCCTTCTGAGTGCTGGGATTACAGGCGTGAGCCACCATGCCCAGCACTATGGTATCTGGTACTAGTTGCTGGTAGATGTGAGATTCCACACCCAGTTTTGTTATGTGTGGTTACCAGGAATCAAACCTGGGCCCTTGCATTTGCAAGGCAGGTACTGGAACCACTGAGCTAAATCCCTGGCCCTTCGAAGTGTTTTTATTTGTTTGTTTGTTTGCTGTTTACAATACCAGAGATTGAACATGATGCCACTGAGTTAAATCCTTAGCCTGGCCTGAGGTGATTTATTTTCTGTCTTTCCATATGCTTTACCACTGAAACCAACATTCAGCCATTGTCTTATATTCTAGAGATTTAAGAGTACAGCTTGTTTTCAAAGGCCTTACTTCTTTATCTATTTATTTGATGAAAATAGGAAAACACTTTCTTCCTGAAGTAAAATATTCTGAAGCATGTTAAAAATCAATATTTAGGAGGTGTTTGGAAATTTAAAATTCCTGGAGTAAGTGAAGATTTAGTGAGAATGGCAGCTGTCATGACAGCTTCTATCATTGATCAGCACTGTGGCCCTAACACCATAAAATGCATTATATTCTTTTCTCCAAGATATTGAATTCTCTGGAACATGATAATAATTGAAAAATTTCTGGCTGATTTTTTAGACTATATTAAACAAAAAAATCATTCATACTGTGTATTACTCTCTGATGTTAGTTATAAGACACTGATATACCAGTCACAGCCTCATAGAAATAGTTTCAGGTAATACACAGTATTCCCTATAGAAAGACTCCTGAGTTCTTTGTAAACCATAAAAGCCTGACATAAAATCTGATCATATATTGAAGGCCAAAGTCATTCATTCAGCTTCTAGTTAACCTTGATATGTCAGTCTCTGTGACATTTGTGTCCTGATTTGTGGGATACAGGGAAAGAGGACACAGCCAGAATCCTCACTGCAAACTCTAGTCCCCCATCAGTTCCATAGCAAAAGGATTAACAAACAACAAACAACAAAATTGGAACTTTGAGAAGAAAGCTAAACCAGGGCTCAACTCTTGCCACTCTGAGTAGCAGCAGCAGAAGGGGGCCAATACTCAGCTCACCGCACCTTTATTTGGTACCAAGTCTTCACACCCATAATCCTAACATGCATAAAAACAGGGCAGTTATCCACAATAAACCCTGTAGTTGAAGCTCCTGTAGGGCAGGGCAGACATCCTTAAATCCAAATTAGTCCCAGTCAGTAAGTCTTAAGGCCAATAATCCTAATTTAAAATCCTGTAGGGCAGGGTACATGTCCGTAAACCCAGTTTAGTACATCGGAAATCCAAATTAGTTATCCGCAGTTCCCAACACTGATTTGCTTTTCAGTCATTTTACGTTAGCCAACATTTAGAGTTTATTCATGTCAAATGGACCTAGTTCTCCCAAGAAACTCCCTACTCTCCTTGAAACACGTTCCACTCCTCTCACGCTGCCTTGTGCTGCAGTCGTGCCCGCTTCAGGCCTAGCCCTTTATGAGCTGACACACACTGTGCGGACAGCAGCGCCGAGTACTCACCTCCCCAGTCCTCCCATGTCCTGTGCCTGAGCTCGCGCGGGGGAGGCAGTCCGTCCACTCTCGTTGATTTAACTGTAATGAAGGGCAAGGCTGAGGTGGAAACGTGCTGTGGATTCATCCTCAACTTTAATGAAAAAAGTCTTAGAAATTGCATTCATAAATATTGATTTTCCAAAATAGCTTAGGAAAAACAATTTCAGTGTTTATATCTGATATTTAGCTTATCCATAATATGTATGCATAACGCTGATTTAACAACTGAATTACTTGACCAGAATCATAGTTATTTCTAAACAATTGTTTGTTTCCTATGAAATAAATAAAAACAATTAAAGGATTCGATTAGTCTTCTTGTAAGTGCTTTATTCTTGTAAAGATAGATTCAAAGTGGTGATTAATATAACTTCCACAACCACCCTAAATCACCCTTCAGAACTCTAAACACACTTTATTATTATTCCTAATTGTACCTCTTGTTTCTTTAAAAATTTCAGCTTCCTTATCCTTGCATTTTTCTGTATCTATGAAAAGTTATATAATATTTTCACAAGGAGATCCTTGCACTAGACATCACTATCCCATCGCAAATTAGCCATCCACACCAGTATGAAAACAATGCCATTTTATACTTATATATTTCACTTCAAAATATTTAATTTCTCTACAGTAATGTTAAGTATAAAGAGACACAAAGTCTTTTCTGCACCTAAATTCAAGTTATTCAGATGAATTTTTCCATAAAATATGCTTCACTTTGATAGGGATGGTGAAAACAACAATAACATGGTCAGACTTACACAATAATATTTTTTAAAATTTAACATTCTCTTGGGGCTGGGGATTTAGCTCAGTGGTTCTGGTGCCTACCTTGCAAGTGCAAGGGCCCAAGTTTGATCCCCGGTGACCATATTTAACAGTGGTGGGTATGGTGAGTCATGCCCATCAGCAATCAGAACCACATACCACAGTACCCAGTGTGGTGACTCACACCTCTTTTCCCAGAACTCAGGAGGCAGAGGCAGGAGGATTGCTGTGAGTTGAAGGCTTGCCTGAGTTACATAGTGAGCTCAGAGCTGGCTTGAACTACAGAGTGATACTCTGTCTCAAAAAACAAAACAAACAAACAAACAAAAAAAAAAACACGCTCTTATTCCATTTAACACTCTCTCTATTCTACTGAGTATAAATTGAAATTTTCAGAAAGAAAATGTGAATATTTAGCAGAGAGAGTAAGATCAACGTTAAAAAAGTAGCCACCCCAGATACTGGTGATAGGAAAATTTCCTGCTGTTTAAAGATTGTGAAATCTTCTGCACAGGTTGAGTGCTCCATTTGCTTCCTCCCAGCAAGCACCTGTCTCAGCAAAGATAATCATTGCCTCAGGTCTCCAGGCAGGGAAACAAATCTTCAGAGCCCTAGTCCCAGAGGGCTTCATGCTCCTGAATATCAAAGTATAGCAAGCCCTGCAAGATACTGCTAGCATTTTTGTTCCTTCCAGTTCCTTTAAGTTTTATGAATCTTCACTCTTTGAAACTGTGTTGCATAAGTTTTAACTGATGACCATTCCTTGCTCTACTGATGTACTTCTAAAAGATAGAACTGATATGATTTCCTTCATGGAAATACTTATGACCAAATTTCCACTGGTTCTATGTCTTTTCAACAAATAAAAGTGTTTCTGCCTTAAAACAAATGTTTCATAAATCTGGCACAGGATTTTGACTGAAATCACCCAGAAATGACAAGCTAAAAAATAGGGTGAGGAAGATGGTTTAAATAGCCATGCAACCTATAAGAAATCATTCAGTTCTAGATTACCCAATATGACTCATTATCCTACTTCTTCACCAAACTTTATAATCCTATATATTTATTGTTTCTTCTATTTTCAAAGTAAGATTCTTGTGAGGAATTTTGTTTTTGAAAAATTGGGGACTACAGTAAAAATGGTTTAGAAATGCTTCGTCAAATTTATAAATTGATAGGTGAATTCTCAAGTGAACAGAAAAATATATTAAATGGCTGAGAATGAACTGCATCTGTGATAAAAGTGGTTGTAGGACTGGATAGCCTGACTGAGGATATCATGATCACCCAAAAGCAAGAGCTTTGGACTCAATAAAGGCCACAAATTAGGCTCTAGACCCTTTGTAAAACTTGATCATTCAAAGGACAGAATCCAGGGAAAGAGTACAAAAAAAAAAAAAAATCTGCCACATGTACCGGGAGTCAATTAAGTATATTTGATTGTTCCCTGGACTTAGTGTGGTGAGGGAAATATCTTCCCTGAAAATGAGAAGACCCCTCTTCTTTAAGCAGACTTAATTCAAGATTTACCTTGATTTTCCATCACACACAACAGCATGGAAATCTAGAATTTCAAAAATTACCTTAGAAGCAAAGACAAAACATCTCTGAGGAAATAATTTAAGTGCTGCTAACTCAGAATGTTCCAGAGTTGAAAGCCAATTCTCTTAATCAGGTAGTACAATAAAACCTGAATAAGGTAAACATATATTTGAACATAAAAATCCAAGGTAATTGGATAATCAAGCTGCAGAACTTCGAAGTCAGAAAGAATATTATATATAATCAAAAGCAAAGAGGTGAGATGATAGAAACTGCATGCCACCAAAGCAGTGTAAAAACGTTGTTTCCAGCACAACTAGTATGTCTGACTTTAGAAAAAGTTTCCTTCTGTTTTGAACACAAGTCCCTCAAACACAAAGAACTGTATTGAGAGAACTAGAAAGCCAAAAGCAATTAAATTTTTGTTTGATAATAGAGAGACAGGAAAATCTTGCATTGCAGCCACCAATGAAGCTGATTATTAGTAATTGCAATTAGATTTTTGTCTCTCAGTGAACAAATTTTCAGTTTGATCACAGTAAGCTTTAATCTTAATGGAGGAATAAAATTATACTCCCCAAAATTTTATTTCTTCAAAATTTCTATTTCTAATTTTCTACATTTTCCTAAAACAATTCATGGGAAAAAGTGAATCTAGCAGAAAGAGAAAAATTTTCATGTTATTTTGTTCTAACAGTTATTATTTTAAAAATTACTGTTGTCATATGCAGATGAGAATTAACAATGCAGTTTGCTAGTAGCAGACATATTCAAAACAAAAATTGTGCATTAAAACACGCATAGCTTCCTGGCCCAGACAGCAATCCAGTGATCTTTCTTGAGCAGTGAAGACAACCACCTAAACATTACTCTATTTTCCATAAATTATCAATAAATTAAACATATTTAAATCTCTGTAACAAACTATGATTCTAAATAAATATATGTAGAATATATAGAGAGCAACATGTAAACTATCGGTGCAGAGTACTGTCACTGTTTTTAAGGAGAACATCACATACTAAATTTTTAACAAGGTATAGTTAAAAAAAATTGGTCATTTATAAAGAGTGACAGATAAAGATTTTATTTTCTTCTTGAATCATTCATTTTCAGTGTGGCTCATCAAATTCTTCTCATTACAATGTATCAATTTTATGAGAAAAACTGATGTTTTGGCATCATGCTTCTGTGTGAAATCATGGTGCAATAGTAAACTTTTTAAAATAATCTCTTATCAAAGTTAAACTGATCTTCAAATACTCAATTATCTCTTATTACTTTTTTAAAAAATTTTATCTTTGGGCCGGGGAGTTAGCTCAGTGGTTCCAGTGCCTGTCTTGCAAGCACAAGGACCTGGGTTCGATCCCCAGTGACCACATACCATACTGGGCGTGGAGACTCACACCCAGCAGCAATCAGTACCACATACCACAGTGCCAGGTGTGGTGGCTCATGCCTGTAATCCCAGCACTCAGGAGGCAGAGGCAGGAGGATTGCTGTGATGTGAGTGAGGCTGAGCTCAGGGCCAGCCTGAACCACAAAACGAGACCCTGTCTCAAAAAAAAAAAACCTTAAAAAAATTTATCTTTATTGGTACATTATGAATACACATCATAACCACATTCAACATTGAGAGTTTCTCTTATTTCTTTTTATCTCCACAGATTGTGAGTGTGGGAAAGCATGTTAAAGGCTACCATTATATCATTGCAAACTTGGTAAGAACTTTTTATTTTCTACTCTTCATAAGAACTACTCAAATATTTAAGATTATCTTAGTTGAACTTTAAAATAATGTCTCTTTTCCTACAATGGTTATCATATTTTCACTGTAAAATTCACTGTATTTTTATGCAGATCAGGTTGGTGCCCGTCAAAGACATCTTTAAAATTAATTATTATATTGACTTTGCCATTAATTATAGTGCTAACATTGATCAAATTAAATACAAGCTTTTTGTCTGTCTAAGTGATAAATGCTACTCTACAGATAAAGATTGCCAAACTTGGCTATTACAGGAACCATCTAAACTGACAGTCTTTCTCCCGTTTTACAAAAAAATGGCTATATAAACAATTCTCTTGAATGGGAATTATACAATTTTTAAAATATGTCATTTGTCCCCTACATAGATGGTAATGAATAATGTACATACACATTAATGAAGTTCTTAAACCAGGCACGTCTCTGGACAGCCTCACTGAAGGTTTTTTCTCAGCCTGATAGTGCAGAGAGCTGTGGAGGGCCATTCTCTGTTGGGTTAGAGGCGATCTATTTTAAGGACTTAAACACAAAGTGGTTTATCCTACAGATTTAAAGTTTTGAGTTTTTCTTAACTCCTCCTATCACACCCTTTTTTTTACAAATATCTTGCACTTGCAGCAAAAAAAAATAGGAGCTAAAGGATACAAAAGAGAATCAAATGTGTCCCTCTTTTTATATGGTGCATGGGCCATGATACAGTAAGATAGAAATTTTCAATCTTTAGTGAACTGGATTCTATGTAGAGCTGAGATAGTAAAATAGAGTAAGAGGCTGTGAACAATAATTGTATTTCTTAAATGAAATATAATTTTACAATGAGATAAATTATGTGGAAATACTGACAAATTTTTACCTTCCTTTCCATAGTTTTTACTAGATCCACAGAGTGTGTTTTATTAATTTTCATAAAAACATAAATCATAAGGCAAATATATTCCATCATTAATCACCATAAAAGTTCTTATGATTATGGAGTGTCTGTATCCACAATGACATTATATAATGAGACTCCAATTAATTACTTTACTACAAGTAGGAGATTTTGACATCTATTCTTTCCAAATAATAGCATTCAGGAGGAAAAAAATCAATAGGTTATAAAATATTATTCCAGAAAGGAGCTGATAACATTAGCAGCTAAAATAAATAAATCAGTATAAAATCAAAAGAATAAATATTTACACCACCCTAATGGATATCTTAGCTTTTCAAAAAACAACCCTAGTAAATGGCAGCATGTTTAAGCTGTCTGAAAAACCAGTATACTAATTTAAAAAAAAACATTTTGCTTATAATTGGGACTGTGACCATCACTTTCACTAAAAACAAGCAAGCTTTTTAGCATACATAGTTGATATCTTTGTAATAAATGATTAAGCCATTAACTTGCACATAGTACTAATATGATTCTACCAAAATTTATTTAGATCTAAAGAATGTTACTTAGAACATCAGAGTGATTTTGTTTCATTTAGCCAATCAGCAACTATTTTTAGAGAGTTATGAGATAAGATTTCAAAGGTGAAGCCAGTTTGGAATTAAATAAGAAATTATATTAGCGTTACCTTTAATATTCAAACATTGATTTTTCTCTCACCCTATCACCACTCAGAACTTTGCACTGAAGTGTAGTGACTAGGTGAAAAAGTTTTTAAAAAGCATCCAAGCTAAGAAGAAAGATTTTACATATGAAAAGTCTTAAGGAATTGAAGAATAATTATAGAATACAAGGTTTCAAGATTCAAGGTGAATAATCAAAAATAAGATATATTTCTGTATAACAGAAAAATGTGAAATAAATATAGAAAAGAATTCCACTTATAATTTATGATTTTGCTTTTAAGTTAGTAGCAATTTACTATTCAACTAATTTATTAAGGGTTGATTTAATTAGTAAAAACTGATTTCTAAAACAGCAGTTTGTACTGATTAATAGGTTGATATAAATATTCCAGAAGATTTAAAATACTCTGTAGAACTGCTTTAGCATGAACTTTCAACAAATAGTTTAATCACATTATTGAAAGTAAAAATATAAATTGTTTATCTTTTTAAAAAAAAGAGAATGAGCATAAGAAGACAGAAATATGTGATGCATTAAATTGTATCATGAGTTTACAAGCATATATTTTTTATTAATTCGAGGATCTCCCTTGTTTAAACAAGGTTAGTTCTCTGGCAAAGTTTAGTGTACATATGGATATTCTGTTAAAGACTGTCACAGAAAAACTGGCTTCCTAATGACTGTTAAATACATTAGCTGAAATAAAAGGCAGATTTCATATCAGTAAATACAATAATATTGTGTTTCATTTTGAGTAAAGATGTAAGTAGACTGTGGATATTCTTGAGCACTGTTTATCTAATAATTAACTATAAACTGAATTATCTATTTCAGTTAGTTACTGTCCGGCTCATTTCATCATTCTGTCCTGATGAAATGGGAGTGGATATTTTCCATGTCCCCAGCATCATCAGAGCCTTTACAATTATTGTAGTATCTGGCATCTCACCTCTAGACAAGTTAAATGAAGCCATTATTCATTCCCTTATTAGTCAAGCCTGAGGGTGCTGCAGGTCCAACAGGAGCCATAGAGCTGACAGTATGCAAAACAGCATGAATGATGCTTGATCTCCAACTTTTGAAATTCCTATAATAATCACTGCTACCATCATTAAAGACCGTACAGTAAGAATAAACTTAGCAGAAATGGTAAATTGCTGAACTTTCTTCTCCATATCCTATATTTAATTCATATATACATACATGCATATTTTATTTAGACACAACTAATCTTTAGAAGACACTAATTTCTCAATAGATTAAGAAATAGAAAGCCATTGTCTCAC
>PVIR01002242.1:0-10647 GCA_004026965.1 Petromus typicus
ATGTACTAGTTCATAGAACAGATTTAAGTAAATGCAAAGAAATTGAAGTTATCCCCTGTATACTCTCAGATAATAATGCCTTGAAACTAGAGATGAAGAGCAAAAAAATGCCCAAGATTTTCACAGAGTCATGGAAATTGAACAATACACTACTGACTAACCAATGGGTCAGAGCAGAAATTAAAGATGAAATTAAACATTTTCTAGAATTGAATGATAACCCCAGTACAAGGTACAGGAATTTATGGGATACAATGAAAACAGTTCTATGAGGGAAATTCATAGCAGTGAATGCATATATCAAGAAAACAGAGCAAGCTCAAACTAACAATCTAATGCTGAACCTTAAGCTACTAGAAAAACAGGAGCAAAGTAAACCAAGAGCTCATATGAGGGAGGAAATCATAAAGATCAGAGCAGAAATTAATGCAATGAAGACTAAGAGAACGATACAGAAAATCAACAAATCAAAGAATTGGTTTTTCTAAAGGATAAATAAAATTGACAGGCCCTTAGTCAACCTTCTCAAACAAAGAAAAGAAAAGACAAAAATTATTCTTTTAGAAATTCTATGAGTAATAAATTATCCCTAAATTACCTTTATCTCTCTCTCTCTCTCCCATCATCTTTCTAAATTCCATCAATTAAAAAAGTCCTACAATAGTATATGTTCTGGGTTAACTTTTACTTGAGTGCTTTTTCTTATGATTCAGAGAATAAATATTGTAAAGCAAGTTCTGTTTGTAGTTTTCCATATCAGGGGGCACCGATAAATTATTAGGTGTGTGTTTGAATTATATTTTGTTTTGAGGCATCATCAGCTCTCTTTTCTGTGTTTAGATACAAGAACAGATGGAGCAGGGTTAATTGTAATGTTTTGAGCAATAATAAATGATTGTGGAAGCCAGTTTTTCCTCTGTTTGTTATTCTAACAGAAAGTACTATGTTTTCTGGCACAAGGATGATAAATAATTAACCAAAAAAAACTGGTAAGAAAAGCAATGGAAATGACTGTTCATTATAAAATAGCCTCTGGTTTTTGAAATCTTACCTCTGGAAGAATGTAAAATAGTAGATATTAGTCATTTTGCTTCTTGTCATTTAAAATGCAAACTATTATCTGGGAATAGGGCACAGGGTTTTTAAATAGCATATTTTCTTTCTGTCATGTCTGGTAAGCCTTTTGAAAGAACATTGACTTCCATACCGAAATAAGAAGTGTTATGATCACAGAGTGCACAGAGAAAGTAAATATCTTTCCTTAGAAAAATAGAGCTTGTTGAACATTTAATTCTAGGAATGGAGTAAATTAAAATAAATTAATTAAAGTTTTTGTTAACTGTAATGAAACTATTAATATTAAGCAATTAATTAATATTATTTTAACACATGTGAACTATAAGTACCAAAAATGATCTGATATCTATTCTGGGCTTATTCTAGTCAAGGCCTTCTTGAAGTCAGGGCAAGTCAACTGCTAATTGGTATGTGATATTGGGAAGATTAAGAAACCTTTGCACTATAACTGTCCATATAGATATTGATTTTTCTACTGTGAGAATTCACATATAAGTGCATTCTCTGAATAAGTTGTAGAATTGCACAGACACAGGAGTTTATATCTGAAAACAGTTCCCTCTGAGAAATGATCCAACAGGCTATTGTCGTATTCACCACCTTACGACTAGGTTAACAAGAAGGAAAAGTAATTAAAAAGATATGTAATTTTTGAAAATCATGACGGCAGGTTTATTTTCAGTGTTGCGTGATACCTGAAATAGGCCAGTCAAAGATCTTGCCAGAGTAGAACTGATTCCATAACCGAGCTGGTGGTATTTAGTGTGTCTCTTCCAAACTACTATCACACTCCAAATTGTTTCAGCTTCAGTGTAGATGCTCAGTGTATGTTGACTGATGAAGTCATAAAACACATCACCTTTCCTGCACCTTCCTTGCACATGGGTCATCTGTGACGGCCGTAAATGTCTGGTTTTAATCGTGCTATAACATATGTCAGAATATATAACATTTTTAACTAGTGAAGCAAAAGCTTTTAGTGGCATGTGAAATCTATCCCAGCAGACTGACATAGAAAGACCACAGGGATATAACAGGAATACAATGAATAGAATGAGTGATGATGGGATGGGATGCTGAGAGCAAAGCAAAGATAGGAACTGAAAGTCTCACTGTCCACAGGAACATGAAACCACTTTCATATTTTCTCTGTGAAGCTGACTTTTAAAGGTGCAATTTAAAAATGTGTAAGGTACACATGTTCTCTCTGAAGAGGACTTGGAAAGGTACAATACATAGCTGTCATAATGTATATCCACACAGACCATTACAATTGCTCATCAAAGCATTGAATAATGAAAACTGAGGCACACCACCATGCTGCATTGACGCATACTGGCTGAAAATCAATTACATACTGGAGACAATCCTTGGTAGTATCCTGATCAGCAGAGAGTTCACTCACATAAACATTTCCATCTTTTACTGATCATGTGTGGAAAAATCATCTTGTTCTCCAGGAGCTCTTTAGCCAGATGAGTAAGAAATAGCTGTCATGAATAATCAAGAATGAAAGCACTTAGTAATATATCTGTATATCATTAGTCACTCATTTATTATGTATGAACGAAAGTGCATTTTCCAAAGAACACATTTGAAAATAATAGAATCTCATTGTGATGAATTTGAACATGAAATTGAAATGTCACTAACCAAATGTGTGGTGGCAGAAGGATTCTAGTGGAATTATATATTTTTAGAACTAATTTTGGTGTTTGAAAACACGTAGGTTTTTTTAAAGTAAAATTTAAAAATGCTCTAAATCTAACCATCAAATTTGTCTTTAGGGAGAAAAATGTGAAGATGTTATCTTCTCTCCAATGCACCATTTACTACCTGAATAAAATTAATAAAAATACCATCTTCCCTACGGCTTCCTGGAGGTTGGGTCTTCTTTGACAATGAGAATTTCTCACAATTTTGGAAGTGAAGAAATCCAGCAGATTTGGTGTCTGCTGAGAATTTGTTTTTTGACTTTCTGTGGTGCCATCTAGCTGCTTCCCACAACTTAGAAGGAGAAAAGGAACTCCATTAAGCCAGTTTAGTAGAGCACTGATCCAGTTTGTAATCATCTCCTGAAGGTCTCCCTCCTGGGGTTGCCAGCGCTGGGGCGATAATTCCCAAAACTGTATTTGGAGTTTGGGATCAGTGAAATCACAGGAGTGTTTCTTCACAATCACAGAGGCTGCACATTCAGATGCTCCCAAACGCAAGGAGGCTGGCTGCAACCAGGGGCTCTGATCCTGTGTTCTGAAAAGATGCCATAGAGCACTGAGCACCAATTCTTAACAATGACATACAGAAGAGAAGCAAAGGAATGAGAAAAAATAAGATATTGTCACACACTAAACCTTTTAATTGTTTGACTATTCTGGATTTTTTTTAAATTTTTAATCTTTATTGGTACATTGCATATACGCATCATGATTGCACTCCATAATGGGGATTTGTACCAGTATAAGACACAACTTAATTCTCATTTTTTCCCATAGCCCTACCCACCCTACCCCCCCATATACATAAAACTTGTTTCCTTACTTTTTTGTTATAATCTCATCAATTTTCCCCCTTCACCCTATTTTACATTGAGCATTTTCTACTTCACAATATATAACATACAATTCTAGGACTCATTTACATCTTTATTTTCTCATACCACAGAAAAGATGCGATATGTACCCATCCGTGCCCTATTTATTTCACTTATGAGGATATCCTCAAGGTATGTCCATTTAAACAGAAATGATGCAAACTTATCATTTTTTATGGCAGAGTAATACTTCATTCTGTAGAAGAACCACAGCTTCTTTATCCAATCTCCAGTTGATGGACACTTGGCTTGTTTCCAAGATGTAGCAATCACAAATTAGGCTGCTATAAACATGGGTGCACATATGTCACTGCGATATGATACTTTTAATTCTTGTGTGTATATACCTAGCAGGGCAATGGTTGAGTCAAATGGGAACTCCAATCCTAGCTTTTTGAGGAATCTCCAAATTGATCTCCATATAGATATTAATTTTTCTACTGTGAGAATTCACATATAAGTGCATTCTCTGAATGTATATATTCTCTGAATGTGTTAGAGTGTCTGTTTTAATATTTAGCTATCTTATCCACTTTGATTTTAGCTTGGTACATGGTGAAAGAGTTAGATCTAGTTTTAGCCTTTGGCAAGTGAAAGCCCAGTTTTTCCAGCACCATTTGTTAAAGAGGCTATCTTTCCTCCATTGAGGATTTTTGGATCCTTTGTCAAAGATGAGGTGGCTCAGTGTATCTGGAGTAGTTTCTGGATCTTGTAGTCTACTCCATTGATCATCGGGTCTGTTACTTTGCCAGTACCACGCAGTTTTTATCACAGTGGCTTTATAGTATAGTTTCAGGTTCGGAGTTGTGATACCCCCCACCATGTCCCTGTTGCTTAGAATTGCTTTGGCTATTCTAGGTCTTTTGTGGTTCCAGATGAAAGTTTGGATTTTTTTTCTCCATATCTGTGAAATATACTGTTGGGATTTCAATCAGGATTGCGTTGAATATGTAGAGTAGTTTTGGGAGTATAGCCATTTTGACAGTATTGGTTCTTTCTACCCAGGAGCAAGGTATATTTTGCATTTTTGATATCATCTTCTATCTCCTTTTTCAGAGTGCTATAGTTCTCAGAGTAGAGGTCTTTCACCGCCTCTGTTAGATTGATTCCTAGATTTTTTTTTTTTTTTTTTGGTGCTATTATGAAAGGGACTAACTCCCCAATTTCTATCTCAGTGGATCTACTGTTTGTGTATATGAAGGCTATTGATTTTAGAACGATGATATTGTAACCAGCTACGTGGCTAAAATTGGCAATTGGGTCCATTAGTTTTATAATTGAGTTTTTAGGATCCTCTAGATAGAGTATCATGTCGTCAGCAAATAATGACAATTTACCTTCTTCTTTTCCAAACTGTATTCCTTTTATTTCTTTCTCTTGCCTAATTGCTATGGCTAATATTTCCAGAAGTATATTGAACAGAAGTGGTGAGAGAGGACACCCTTGTCTTGTTCCTGATCTTAATGTGAAAGGTTTCAATTTTTGACCATTTAGGTTTTGACCATGAAGGTTTCTCATCGATAGCTTTTTTTAGTTTGAGATATAGACCGTCTGTCCAATCTTCTCTAGGGTTTTGAACATAAATGGTTGTTGTATTTTGTGAAATGCTTTTTCTGCATCAATTGAGATGACCATATGATTTTTGTCCTTAAGCCTGTTAATATAGTGTATAACATTGATTGATTTATGTATGTTGAACCATCCTTGCATTCCTGGGAGGAATCCAACTTGGTCAGGGTGTATAATCTTTTTGATAATTCTCTGTATCCCAGTATCTTATTGAGGATTTTTCCATTGATATTCATTAGAGATATTGGCCTATCATTCTCTTTTTTGGTTGGGTCTTTCTCTGCTTTAGGAATCAGGGTAATGTTTGCTTCCAGGAATGAGTTTGGGAGTACTGCTTCCTTTTCAGTTTCATTGAAGAGTTTCAAAAGTAGAGGCACTAACTCTTCTTTAAAAGTTTTATACAATTCAGCAGTAAAACCATTGGGTCCAGGGCTTTTCTTTGTTGGCAAGTTTTTAATTACATTTTCAATTTCACAGATCGTTATTGGAGTAATTAACATTTATATATCATCTTTATTCAGCTTTGGGAGCTCATATGTGTCTAGAAATCTATCCATTTCTTCTACATTTTCCATTTTATTGAAGTATAAATTTTCAAAGTAGGTGTTTATTATGCTCTGGACTTGCTCTGGGTTGGTAGTAATTTCTCCGTTCTCATTCCTTATAGCATAGATATGATCCTTTTCCTTCCTTTCTTTAATGAGGTTGGCTAAGGGTCTATCAATTTTGTTTATCCTCTCAAAGAACCAACTTTTCGATTCATTGATTTTTTGAACTGTTCTCTTGATTTCTATTGCATTAATTTCTGCCCTGATCCTTATAATTTCTTGCCTATTGCGAGCTTTGGGTTTGTTTTACTCCTCTCTTTCTAGTCGTGTGAGGTTCAGCATTAAATTGTTTGTTTGAGCTTGCAGCATTTTCTGGATGTAGGCTTTCACTGCTATGAATTTTCCTCGTAGAATTGCTTTCATTGTGTCCCATAAATTTCTATATGTTGTACTGGGGTTATTGTTTAGTTGTAAGAACTTTTGCACTTCTTTTCTAATTTCTTCTGTGACCCATTGGTTGATCAGCAGAGTGTTGTTCAGTTTCCATGTGTTTGTGAAGATCCTGGGATTTCCTTTGCTATTCATCTCCAATTTCAGGGCACTATGGTCAGACATTATACAAGGGATAACTTCAATCCTTTTATATTTGCTTAAACCTGTTCTATGAATGAGCACATGGTCTATTTTGGGGAATGATCCATGAAAAGCTGATAAGAATGTATATTCTGACTTTGTGGGGTGAAATACTCTGTACGCATCTATTAAGTCCATTTGCTGAAGAGTCTGGTTGAGCTCCAGGATTTCCTTAGTGACTTTTTGTCCAGTCGATCTGTCTTTTTGTGACAGAGGGGTATTGAGGTCCCCTATTATGATTTTATTGGAGTTTATCTTGTTTTTCAAGTCTGTTAATGTTTGTTTTATATAGTTGGGTGCATTAGAATTTGGAGCATAGATATTTAAGATTGTGATTTCTGTGTCTTGGATTTTTCCCTGAACTAAAAGATAGTGTCCTTCTTTACTTCTCTTTGTCAGCTTTGGCTTGAAGTCTATATTGTCTGCAAATAAAATCGCCACTCCTGCTTTCTTGCTGTTTCCTGTCACATGGAGTATTGTTTTTCATCCCTTTACTTTTAGTCCATGGGTTTATTTCTGAATTAGGTGTTTTTCTTGTATGCAGCAGATTGTAGGATCTTGTTTTTTGATCCACTCTGCCAGTCTGTATCTTTTAATTGGTGCGTTGAGTCCATTGACATTAATCGTTATTACTGATATAGGCAAATTTAGTGCTGCCATGTTTTCCTGTTCTTGGCTGTGTTATTGTACTTCTGCCCTTTCCCCATCAGTTTCTTGTTTGTTCCCATGGGTTGACTCAGTTAGGTCTCATGGATTTGTAACTTTCCTTATTTTTCTCCAAGATATTCTTTAAAATGTTTTGGAGCACAGGTTTTGTATTTATGAAGTTTTCAGGTGTTCTTAGTCATGGAAGTATCTCATTTCCCCATCAATTTTGAAGGATAGTTTTGTAGGATACATTAGTCTGGGTTGGAAATTGTTTTCCTTTAGGGCTTGGAAGACTTCTTTCCAGGCTCTTCTTGCATTGAGTGTTTGAGTTGAGAAGTCTGCTGTGATCCTGACAAGCTTCCCTTGGAATGTAACTGTTTTCTTTTCTCTGGCTTCTTTCAGTATTTAATTCTTTGTTTGGATGTCTAGGACTTTTATGATGATATGCCTAGGTATAGTTTTTTCACTTCACGGGCATGTGGCATTCTGTGTGCTTCATATATTTGTATGTCCAATTCTTTCCCTTTTTCTGTGAAGTTTCCTGCCATTATGTGTGTGAATAGCTTTTTGATGTCTTTAACATTGTCTCCTGCTTCCTCAGTGACTCCAATCAATCTTAAGTTATTCTTCTTTGAATCATCTAGGAGCTGTTAGATTGACTTTTTATTATCAATTACTTTTTTCTATAGATTATGCCTTTCCAGTTCATTGGTTGAGATCCTGTCTTCTAGGTCGGAAATTTGGTCTTATGTCAAATTCATTCTATTGCACAAACTTTCATTTTCTTTCTTACTTTCCTGGGCTTCTGCTTGTAGGTGTTTAAAAGGTGCCATTGCTTTTGCTATCTTAGATTCTAGGAACTCCATTATTTCCTCCTTAGCTTTATTAATCATCATTATTGACAGTGTCCAATATCTCTGCTTTTATCTCAGAGATCAGTTCTTATTTCCTTTCACTAGATCTGCTTTGGTTACTATTTCCAAGGACTCTGGAGACTTGCCTTCAAACTTCTCTATTTCCCTTCCCTCTATGTTACCTTGAGGTGAGGATCTTTGTATCTGAGTCTTTGAGTGTTTCCTCATCTCTGAGTTTTTGTCCTTGCTGTTGTTTTTGGCTTTGTATCTGCCCTGTTTTCTGGTGATGTTTGTTGCAAGTCTCTTTCCTCCTAATAGTTAGGAACCTTAAAATATCAGTGTTTCCTGGGTTGTTATTCACAGTCTGTATTGGGAACTAAAGAAAAACCCCTAGTTCTGGCACATCATATGAGGCACTCACACCTTCTTCTGTCTCCTTTAGCAGCAGGAAGGCTCTGGCTCCTGCTCTAGTATATTGGCTCTGCCTAAGGTTCCAATGGGCCCACCTGCTCAACAATACAGAGTCTCTTGGCTCGGTTGTGCAGTCAGCCTGGAAGCCAGTAGGCTGTAGTTCCTGTGCAGCTGCAATAGTACTGGCTGACGTTTCAACAGGCTCACTTACTCACCAATACAAGGTCACTGGATGTGCTCCTGCAGTTGCTGTGGAGAAAGTCAGACTCTGCCCTGCTAAACTCAATCCCTGAGCATTCTTCTGGCGTGGGCCTGGAGGCCACCAAACTCCAACCCCAGTGTGGATTTGATGGGGCCGACACCGTTTCCAAAGTCACCTGCTGCTAAACTCAGTCCCTGAGCACTCCTCTGGTGCAGACCCGGAGCCCAGCAATCTCTAACCCCGGTGCGGATTCAGTGGCGCATTCACCGGTTCCAAAGCCGCCCACTGCCAACCTCATTCCCTGGGTGCTCCTCCATCATGTGCCTGGAGGCGGGTAAGCTTCAACTCAGGCGCAGATTCAGTGGTGCAATCGCCAGCTCCAAAGCTTCTCACTGCCAAACTCAGTCCCTGGGGACTCTTCTGGCATGTCCCTGGAGGCAGGTAAGCTCCAACCGGTGCGGATTCGATGTCTCAATTGCCAGTTCCAAAGCTCAGCCTCAAACTCACATCACAGCAATCCTCCTGCCTCTGCCTCCTGAGTACTGGGATTACAGGCATGAGCCTCCACACCCGGCACTGTGGTATGTAGTACTGGTTGCTGCTGAGTGTGAGTCTCCACACCCAGTATGGTATGTGGTTACCGGGGAATCGAACCCGGACCCTTGCGCTTGCAAGACAGGCGCCAGAATCACTGAGCTAACCTCAGTCCCTGGGAGCTCTTTCTGCGTGGGCCTGGAGGCCAGCAAACTCCAACCCTGGCACGGATTCAGTGGCATAATTGCTGGTTCCTAAGCTACCCGCTGCCAAACTCAGTCCCTGGGCAATCTTCCGGCATGGGCCTGGAGGCCGGCAAGCTCCAACCAAGGCGCAGATTCAGTGGCGCAATCACCGGTTCCAAAGTCGCCCGTTGCTAAACTCAGTCTCTGGGTGCTTTTCCGGCGTCAGCCTGGAGGCCAGCAAGCTCCAACCCCGGGGTGGATTCAGTGGCACCTGGTTTTTTGTTTTTTTGTTTTTTAAAATCAGTTTAATTGGCAATGAGTTGCATGTGACATTGTGCTCTATTTTCTGAAAGTTTTCTATTAAATTGGCTCTTAACTAGCTGATATCTGAGGTTAGAAGCTTGCTTGAAGAATGAACACTCTTGTCTAGGCCTGGAGTATGACTGGTTGTTTTACCCAGGTTATCTGACACCCATGGTAAAGTCTTAGCAAACTTTTGCTTCAGCACATTTTGATCTTCACCTTTAACTCAAGTGTCACAGTACAAGCTTAGACAATGAAATTATCAACTATGGCTGTTCTATGTATGTGAACATATGTGTGTGTTTGAGAATGTTATAGTTTGGTGGTTACAGATGTTGTCAATCATGACTGCAGTTGTAAATTAACAAGTACACTTTAGTATAGACTTTGCATATTATATATCACATTTAAATGTACCTTTCTTAAGGTGCCATTTTAGACCATGTCCATTTGCTTTATGTGATTCTACTCATAGAAAAAAGGACACATACAACAGCTAAATACTAAATAAATGATATAGTTCCTAAGATGAAATAAGGAATACCTATGGAGCATAGTGGTGTCTTAGGGTGAGAAGGCCAGGCATAAAAATGAGCCATGTATTTTAAGGTTACAACTGTTTTTCAGTAAAAACGGTCTATTGTGAAAAAAGTTTGGACAAACAAATGCCAGTTGGAGGATAGATAGATCAGTTGGAGGTTATTGTAGGAGGCAGGATAGTGACAATAGGTTAGGGAAGACAGAGCCCTGAAACAATTTAGCATTAATACTGACAGAGGGGAAATTCATGGATATTGGTGATTTGGGTGGATTCAGAAAATTCCACAATTTTCCCATCAGTACCTCTGCAAGATTGTCACTTAGGTGAAGACATATGGATTTTTTTAAAAAAAATTCTCTCTTTAAGAATGTGGGTCTGAGTTGATAGACAACAAAGTCTGGGATATGAGTTCCATAAGCAATATGAACACTGTAATGGAAGCCTATTATTTAGACCAGCCAAGTAGATTTAATTTACTGCTTTTTGTTCTGAAAACAGATCTCTTTCTCATTTCACATGGTTTCAAAGCAGTTATGACTTTTACAATGGATT
>PVIR01002242.1:10747-53351 GCA_004026965.1 Petromus typicus
TTGTGGTTCAGGCTGGCCCTGAGCTCAGCCTCCAACTCACATCACAATCCTCCTGCCTCTGCCTCCCGAGTGCTGGGATTACAGGCGTGAGCCACCACGCCCGGCACTGTGGTATGTGGTACTGGTTGCTGCTGGGTGTGGGTCTCCACACCCAGTATTGTTATGTGGTTACCAGGGAATCGAACCCGGGCCCCTGCGCCCGCAAGACAGGCGCTGGAACCACTGAGCTAACTCCCCGGCCCCCTGCAATAGATTTTTTTAATGTGAGAGAGGCTATAAGCAGATACTCAGAGATAGGGTCATATTAGAGAGGTAGAAGGAAAATTTTCTGAATTCCTCTCAGGACTCTGGCTTCCTGTTTTACTCTTCCATTTTATCACTTGCGTTCCTGATATTTTCCAGTTATTTCAACATGAAGCTTACTTCTCTTAGATTTTGCCTAAACTAGCCAAAATCTCTGGCTGCTGTTTTGTTTTAAAGGAAAGTGTTCTTAAACTAAAACTGAGTGAAGATGTTTACTGTGCAAGAAAAATATTAGGAAAACATTCATCAGCATAGAATTGGGAAATGAAACTGATATAGATGAGTATATCCGGAAAGAGCAAGTAAAGTGACAAAATAATAACATAAAGGGTAAAAACTCAGTAATTAACAAAATGACACGCACAAGGTGGGGGAGAATTTTTACACAGGAGGAGCAAAATGTGAAATAGGTTGACAACAGCCAAAAAAAAAAAGGAATTTCAAATATGAGGTGTGGGTAACTCTGCTAAATATTATAATAAGGTCACACAGGGTGATGTTGATAAAAAGCTATTGAGTTAAGTAAATAAATGCTTATAGTTCACTTTGTTAGGGATAAGCAATTTCATCCAGATGGGAAGAATGTTGCTTAAAATCAGGGATAAATAATGGTTGAGTGAATATTGCTCTTGCAAAATGGGGAAAGGAATGAAAAAGAGAGGCCATCTTTAGAAGAAGCAATTACAGTGAATGTGACAAGTGTTTAGCTCCTAGTTTGTGCCTGATACTCCACTGAGCCAATGGTAAGTTAGTGCCTCTGAACTGCAACAAATTATGGTCTAGTAGGAGGAGCTCATAACCCAAGGTGATGATAGAATCAAAACAAGGTAAACAATTCTCTTAGCTCCTCCTCAGTTATGTTACCTTTAATGTCCCAAACAATGTCCATTTTGAATGCCTATTAATTTGCATATATATATATATATATATATATATATATATGTGTGTGTGTGTGTGTGTGTGTGTGTGTGTGTGTGTGTGTGTATGAGCTCATACCCATACAATATGGATTGTCTATGTTAAAACTGAATATTCTAATTTAAAAGCAAATTAATTTGTTTACAACTACTTGTCTGGATGTGTATGTTAATTCACAGCCTAATTTTAACAACAACAGTCTGTGTTGGAGCATCATCGACTTACCTATAGTTTAAGAGTTAATTCTTTCTCTCTCATAACAATTGAACAAGTTAAGGAAAAGATAGCTTTAAACATCCCCCATCCAGACAAAATGTGTTGGTTGCATTTATACTATAAGGAAGCAAGTAACATTCTGCTAAATTACTTCAGCGCTATTAGATTTTTCAAAAATTGTAATAGCGATTTTTAACCATATGTGTATAAATATAGAGACACACATACACACATGTGTACACACATTTCTTCATTTAAAAGTCATTATTTTCAAACCACACTAAACTTTTCACAAAAGGAAGATTTTAATATATTTAAGCACACACCCTTGAGTGTCTACTTTTTCCAACAAAAGGATGCCAAGAACAAAATTCTTAAGATAGGAGGCTCCTGTTTATGAGATCCCTGTATTGTATTCACAGATATTAAAAACATTCCCCTCGATCTGAAATTTTCTTATCTACCCAGTGTTCTTCAACTTAACTAATTCAAATAGTACCCTTCTTAACAGTGTTCCAAATATGTCAAAAACTTGTAATGGTTAATAAACCTTGAGATATCCTTATTTATAATTTTTTTCATAGTTTATTGTGCATTACTTATGTCATACTCTTGATTATATCACTGCATGGTAAGAAGTTGAATTGGTGAAAAGTGAGTTAACACATGGTAGTAATATCATCTTTAATTAATTTGAACTCATCTTCAGGTCACTATATATTTGTGAGAGGACCAAGAGGAGAAAAATGGGATCACTTCCTGAAACATGTTCCTTTGTTTTTCTCATGATTTGAGATCAACTGTCATGTGTGCAATGAATCCTTGCCCAGTGTTCAGCATAGATTGATAGAAGCCATATGTTTCTATAATAGAGAACTAGCAGTCATTATGGAACAGAGAAAACAAGGCATGTCTTTCTGTAGAAAATTCCAGTAGGCTCTATAGTGATTGTGATATACACAGGATATTTCTTCTCCTTGCATGTACTGGTCCTTAAATAGAACTACCAACTACCCTCTACTATAATGTTTACCAGTATGCTTGTTTTGTTATTTTCATTAGGAAATAAAAACTAAGTTGCCAAAAGTAGTTCAAATGTAAGCCTTAATTACCTGAACCCCAAATCTGTTTTTTTTAATCTCATTACTACTCTCTTATACCATTGTCCATCCACAAATCTCAGTATAGTCCTAAGTTCATTTCCTTTTCTCAGGTCCTGTCATAACATAATTTCAGTCATCCTCATATTCAAATATATCTACTTTGCTCCATTTCTTCCCTTTTCCCAAGCCCTCTGGACACTGCCTTCAGTCCTGCACCAGCTCTCATGCTGGCTTTTAGCCTGCTCTTCAGCACATTCTGCACAAGGCAATGGTTGAACATAAATGAGTTTCAGCATGTGACTTTCTGCATCAAACTTTTCTGAGTACTCATAAAGTTAAATCTCCTGTGAGCAGATGGTGTGGCTCAGCAGCACTTGCTCAACTTGTGTGAGCTACTTTCTTTGACCCTTCACACTGCAAAAAAGAAACAGAATGAAAAAGAAAACAAAAATCATTTCTTCATCCTGGTTGTCAGGCACTGTAAGTGACATGATGAAAGGGCTCTGACCCTCTGTTCCCAAGGTCTCTTTCCATACTCTAGCCCCAGTTTCTTTATCTCTTAAGCTGAGGTTCTTTTAGGATTTTATACCTGCAGTTCATTCTGCTCAGAATATTCTGACTTACAAGTTTTTCACAATTTGGTCAAGTTCATGAAATAGAATATAGGTTAAATTAAAGAAAATCTCTTTTACTAGGAGTCATATGTCATTGTTAAATTAATTAAATCAGACATGGAATATTAATAGTGCATGATTTTTCTTATATGAGAAACAATATATAAATAAAGTGCAAAATAAAAGACAAAAATGGGGGAAAGAGAACTTATTGTAACCCAGCATGGACAATGAATCTAAAAGTGGACCTTGATTGAGTATAATTGTCTTATGTGTTTTATATGCTTTCTGGCATCTTAGTGTGGTTACTAACCTGTGCATATGACAATGAACTTTATGATGACCTATGAATAAATGAATCTGATGCTGGAAAAATGAAGAAGGGTTGAGGGAAGGATAATAAGAGGTATTGAAATGAATTATGTAAATGTTCCAATTCCTAACATGAATGTAATCATTATATACTGCAAATGTATACTAATAAAAATTTATAAAATAAAAAATAAACATAAATATACTAAAATAATAATAGATGCTTATTTTCCACATTTATATATCTTTAAATTTTCCTGAAATAAAAATAAATATAAATCAGCATATTCTTCAATAAATGAAGATCGTTAGAGAGTATTTATTGTTCCAGTTAATTCAGAAGCATAAAAAACTCTCACTAATAGAGTGACATAAACAGTAACTAATTATTGGGCTTATAATTTCTGTAGGTCAGGAATTCTAAATGGGTTCAGTGGAGATCCATGGACAATAGAGATCTGAGGTGGTGTTTATTTGTGTCTCACTTTGGTGGATACAAATGGGGCCACATAAATGATAATAACCAAAACTCCTTTAGTTTTGTCCCAACTTTCTTGAGTAGTAACTCAGAACCCTCAAGTGCGTGTCAGATATTTCTAGCAATTCAGGGTTGCTTCTCATGTAAGAACAAGCTAGCTTCACTGTAATACCCACTGGGTCTACTGGGCTGAAATAGACACTGTTGAACAGTGACCCTTGACTTACAAACACAGTTCATTCATAAGGGCTGGTAGTAACTTGAGGTGGTCAATTGAAGGCTCAGGCTCCTCTTAACAGCTTCCAGAGTCCTTGCCCTGTGTACAGACAGACCTCAATGTCCTTAGAGAGATGCTGTCCCTGGAGTTCTCATTTAACCCACACAGGAAATGATGTACTGTTCCTTCTAGAACTTTCTAGGGATTAAATCTATATGTGAGACTAGTGGCCGGCATGTAAATCACAACTCAAGATATTTCTCATAAATTAAAACTAAAATTCTGATAGTAACCCAAGTTGTTCGCATGTCAGGCTGAGGATCCACTATATATATCTCTCTTGTTGAGGACCATGCTCTCTTCTGCTGCTCTGCTTTGCCTAATCCTTGCAATTATGACATGCTCCAGACTGAGTTTTCCTAGTACCAAGGAGAGGAATGTGGTATGTGAGAGAGGAAGAAATCCTACATCCTTCATCTTGTTTTCTTCTTTGCCAAGGGGAACATCAACAACATTTTGTAAAAGTCCATTGGGAACTATTTACCAAATTTTTAAAGTTGTGTGCATTCTGACTCAGAAGTCCTACTTCTGGAAGTAAATCCTACAGTTACATTGTGCAGTACTCTCTTTATTAAAATAATGAAAAATATTTCTAAAAACTTATTTGGAAATATTTATTATAAACTTATAAAGTTACAACAAACAACATTTCTGGAGCACCTATAAAGCATATTATTATTTTTTTCCATGAAAATTACTACAGCTGCTCTCTACTGAGGGCAGATTCTATGCCATGGAAGTTTTCCTCATTCTCTTGCTTTTCCAGCTATGGAAGAAAATATTGTTCATTTCATTTTAGCCCAAGTGAAAGACAGACATATATGCCTTTCTACACTGCTTCTTTGTACTCACATCCAAACGCATAATGGTTTTTAATGAGGTGGAAGACATGGCCTGTGAGTCAATTTTGCTTACTGTAGCAAGACTCTAAAAAGAGAACAGATTTATTTTAGTGCAAAGTTTTGGAGATTTCAATCTAAGAGTGATTGACACACTGCCTTTGGGCCTATAGCAAGCAGCATTTCAAGGCAGGAGCACATGGCAGAGGAAAACTGCTCACTTTGTGTCTAGGAAGAAAAATGAGAGACAGGAAGAGAAGGGCTTGAGGTTCCAGAATTGCTTATAGGAACACAGACTCATTTTCTGGAAGATGATTTCTCAACTCCAACTGTTGAAGTATACTTTGTCTGCCAGTAGCTCCAAAGTGAGGCTAAGCCCAGCATGTTAGCCTTTGAGAACATTCTAGATCCACATGGTCAGAGATGACAGCTGACAGCCACTCAGGTGAAGTTATGTTGCTCTTAACCTTTTACATATTTTCAGCATCAGAAATTTTTTATACCATATAGGTATAAGCCAAAACATTTTCTCTTCTTTGAATCAATACAAGAAAAACATAAATTTAGATTGTCATAAACCAATTTCTTAATGTGAAAGATTACCAAAGTCTAGTATCTATTCTGAGCTATGGGATTTTTGTGTTCCTAGCAAGCGAGTGCTAGTATGAAAAATCACAAAACTAAGGGTCAGAAATGAAACACTTTGCTATTTAGAGTAAGAGACATGAGCACACTTTGTCCTGCTGGGTCACATGTTACATGAGAGCTGCGAGGCCCAAAACTTAGAAACCTGAGGATTTTGAAATGTGACCATGTTTGCCAGTTTTTCATTGCAGTGACAGTCTCTTACATCAGTCAGTTTACAGAGGAAAGAGTTATTCTGGCTCGTGGTTTCATAGGTTTCCAGCCATGGTTGGTTATTTTTACAGCATGGGCCCAAAGTGAAGCAGGAACATCCAGGTGGGATGTTGTGCTACAGAGAGGTCACTCATCTCATGGCAGCTGGCAAGCAGAGAGAGTGAGTGAAGGAGAGATAAAGGAGTCTGGGATGAGAAATGTCTCTCACAGCATGCTACTTCCTCAAAAGGTCTGTTTTCTCATATCTCACTCAACTGGGTCTTCATGATCACTTCTCCTGACCTGTAAGGCTTCCATGCAGTGGGTTCAAGTCCTCAGTTCGTGAATCTTTGAGGAGCACTTCAGATGTGAACCACAGCAAACCAAGGAAACAATTTTCCCATTTTCTCCCAGAAATAAATTTATCTTTTTTGTATTAGAGAGGAGATAAACATTTCCTGTACTCTGTAGAGGGGGTGGTACTCTACATTTCACTTCCAGGTCTGCTTACTCTACAAAAGTCCAGTAAAAGTGATCTCGTGACACCAACAAAGTTCATAACTTACTTTGCTCACACACAGAAACTCAGAAAACCTTTGAGAATTGCCTCTCCGTAAATAAAGAATTGAAGTCATCCTGACATTTCCAGGATTGGTTAATATCAAAACCAGACTTCAGGTCACTGCACACATGACTCATTTATTTCTTTTTATGAAGCTAGAATAAGAAAGAAGAACATGACATTAATTCAGTTTTATTGATTAACACTTGTAAGACCAAGGCAGGCCCTTCTCCAAAAATGTTTCAAAAGGCCTATTACTCTGTGGTTATCCACATCTTCTAATCAATGCTACAGGGTTTTGATATTGCTGATAATTAAACTTGAGTCTTTCGGATTGAGCCCTTTTTTGAAGAGAAAGCGAGTAAGAGAGAGAGAGAGACAGAGAGACAGACAGATAGAGGGTGGGGGTGGACTTGTTAAGTTGCTTAGTTGTCCAGGCTGGATTTAAACTTGCCTCTGGCCTCCACTTGCCATAAACATCATTATATTAATGTATAAATTCCAAGGCTTTCTAAATATTAATCAAATTAAAATTGAAAACAAAAGAAAAAAGCAAGGTAAGAATTGTCTTTCTTCTATTCCTGTATGCTACGACATAAAAGAGATTAGACTTTCAATAATAGAATTAACATTTAGAATATAAAAACTTTCATCACAGATATTCCTATGTAAAATGTGGTATTTCCAAGTCCCAGGGCTTGAAAGTACTGGTTCTAGTTTTCTGTAGGTATATATTAGAAAGATATTTTTAGAAGAGAATGAAAAACTCATTAGATGAGGAGGTCACATTTTATGAAGCAATGTCGGGAAAAAGATCTACTGAAGTTACACAGCCAGTGTTACTTTGAACAACATACTTGTTTCAGAATTGTTCAGATTGCTATTAGGTGTGGTCTCAACCTGTTATTGTAAGATGTTGAAAACCTGCAAACACAGTCGCCAAGAGTTCCTCTCTGTTAACTCATTGTATGTCCCACTGTGAAAGATGTTTTATAAATCCCACCCTGCTCTCTTAAATTATATTCTTCTTCATACCTACCAGAATCACCCTGTTTGAGATCCAAACAAGGAAAACAAAAATAAGAACAAGTTACTGGATGCTTGAAGGTGTGTTGTAAAGAAACTTGAACTGAGAATAAAGGATTTTCAGATCAGTTCTCAATTTCTAGTACATGATCACAAATGAACACACGAAAGGACAGAAAGAAGCTTTAAGTGTTTTTCTCATATGTGTTTTACCCAAATATACTTAAACAGCAATGAACTACCTTAGACATTAATGAATACATCATGTGACAGCAGAAGACATAACCAACAAAATTCAGACTGTTCAATGTGAAAATTCTACTTTATATCAACAAGTAGGGGAGACAGATGGAAGAAGAGAGAGAAAAAAGAGAGCTTAGAGGAGACACATGACATATTAGCTAATACAAAATATAGTTCTTATTTACATGTAAAGAAACAAACTGAAAATTAATGTTTAAATTTTTTTCTTTAATTGAATTTATGGGTACATTTTAGGTATACATTATGATCGCATTCATCACTGAGAATTTGTACCTGTACGTGGTATACTGTACCATGGATTTTTTCCCATTTCCATTCAGCCTCCATCCTCTATATGCATAAGCTTTATTTCTGTTTTTCCTTTTGAAGGGAAATAAAGATTAAGTTTTAATGAATTATATAGGAAGTTTACCAGAATTAACAAATCTTTGCCATTTTAAAGGTATAATTGTAAAATTGTGGATAGGTTTGAAAGTGCCTGTATTCTTTTAGAGATACAAATAAAATATTGTCTTGGATTCTTTTAAAAGTAATACAACTCGCTAATAACTGCTCAATTATATATAAATATATTATTCTCCTTTTTGGTTTATTTATATTCATTGACTGTTAGAGCAATTTTTAAAATTATACTAATGCTTTCATAACCATATAAAATTAGTTATGGTTTCCCTGCTGGATTTGCTATGACTTTCTCATAAATTCAGGAATAATAGTTTAGAAAAGTTTAGATTACAGATAGAAATAAACTCAGTATTAAGAGAAGCATGTCAAACTCTTAATCAAAAATCTGAGATGATATGATGTATAAATATCAAAATAAACCATAGCGGGAAATTTTTCTGTTTATATATTTATGGAATATCTTGAGGGGCTGATGGTTCCCATTTCTGAATTTCTCTTAAATTAGTATACTTCAAAGTTATAAGCAAGAGGTTATTGCCCTACTAGTCTTTTATTGAACTCAAGCTATGACACCACCAACCTATGTTCTACCAATTGAGCAACTAAAACTGAAAAAAGAAGTATCACATCTTCATCTCTGTAGAATCCTGTAAAGGTTAAGCTAGAGTGCAAATAGACCAAAACACAATGATAGTGTCAACTTTGGTTTTAGGTCACAATGCTTTGGCATCTTTTTTGAGTATCTGTTACTCATATTTGGTGATTTTGACTTAATTGGTGGGCCCTACATAACACATTAAATTAAAGGGGCACCGTTTATACAGTGACTAAGTAGTCTGCATAAAATAAACATTTAAGAGCTACTGAATTCTCAGAAAAACCAGGGAGATTATCTCTTCTAAAGCAAATTTATCATTTATTTTTTATAGCAATTACAAAGAATGTCTTTTGGGAAATCCATGTCAGGATTAATTTGAAGGTGGTGTTACATTCTCTTTTTTGTTAGAAAAGAGTTCCTTTAGGGAATAGTATCAGATTCTCCATGATTGCAGAGCAAAGTCCACAGGCTGTTTTCGTGTTTCTCTGATCTCCATGTATTGGGTATTTTTTTCAGACCAGTATCAAAATGTAACAAGAGGATAATGCTTGTTTTCACTGGCTTATACTTGCCCTGGAGAAATCAGGAGTGATTGTTCACCTCAAACAGAGGATTTCCTTTTACAAATGACTCAGGAGGGCAAGATCACTCACTCTGGATGCAGGAGTTGGTCACTAGAACACTGAAAAATCTTCCACCTTGAAAAAAAAGAGGAAACATTAATAAAGAAAAAAGGAAACAAAGATTATGTGTATAGGGGGTGGGGGATTGCAGGGCAGTGGGAAAGGGAAAAAAATGAGAATCAAGTCATGTCATATTCTGGTACAAACTCTCAATGTGGAATACAATGATGATGTGTATTTATAATGTACCAATGAAAATTTAATTTTTTTAATAAAGGAGGAGACATAAAAGATCAATTGCTACTTACATGAATTCTAAATACTTTGAGCATTAGGTTTAAGTTAATGTGGAAATTGATTATAACAGAAGCAAATCAAAGCCATGGGGTTAGGTGTGTACAAAAATCATCTGCTGAAAATCATAAGGTGTATACATTAGGTAACATAACTTATTGTATAAATTGGGACACTTTGGAGAATGAAATGGATCACTATTAGTGAGTTTACTCTGAATTAGGCAAATTTGGAGTGGGTAAGTGATCATCCTTAAATATGCAGATTTCCTAATGCATCAACTTAATGAGAGAAACATATTGTGTCACATTTTATCTTAAGTGATTTTTGAAAATAACAAAATAAATAAAAGACACTAAAAAATCTTATTTAATTTGAATAGAGTGCACATTTCATACTGAATGTTAGAATGCAAGAAAACACACTTTTTCATAAGGATCAGAGCAGAAATTAATGCAATGAAGACTGAGAGAATGATACAGAAAATCAACAGATCAAAGAGTTGGTTTTTTGAAAGGATAAATAAAATTGACAGACCCTTAGCCAACCTTCTCAAACAAAGAAAAGGCTCAAATCCATGCTATTACAAATGAAAAGGGGGAAACCAACACTGACCCAGCTGAAATACAGAGAATAATAAACACATACTTTGAAAATTTATATTCCAATAAAATGGAAAATGTAGCAGAAATGGATAAATTCCTAGATACATATGAACTTCCAAAGTTGGATGAAGAGGATATAAAAATGTTAAATACCCCAATATCAATCTGTGAAATTGAAAATGTAATAAAAAACATACAGACAAAAAAAAAAAAAAAACCCTGGGCCTGATGGCTTCATCACTTTTTAATTCTACAAAACTTTTAGAGAAGAGTTAACATCACTACTCCTCAAACTCTCAATGAAATTGAAAGGGAAGAAACACTACCAAATTTATTTCGGGAAGCAACCATTATCTTGATCCCAAAAGCAGAGAAGGACCCAACCAAAAAAAGAGAATTACAGGCCAATCTCCCTAATGAACATTGATGCAAAAATCTTCAATAAGATACTAACAAACAGAATACAGAGGGTCATCAAGAAGATCATACACCCTGACCAAGTTGGATTCATCCCAGGGATGCAGGGATGATTCAATAGATGTAAATCACTAAATGTAATACACTACATTAACAGACTCAAGGATAGAAACCATATGGTCATCTCAATAGATGCGGCAAAAGCATTTGACAAAATCCAACACCCATTTATGATCAAAACCCTGCAGAAAATTGGAATACATGCTCTGTATCTCAAACTAATAAAAGTTATCTATGAGAAACCAGCAGCCAGCATTATCCTAAACAGTCAAAAACTGAAACCTTTCCTACTAAGATCAGGTGCAAGACAAGGATGTTCACTTTCACCACTTCTGTTCAATATTATGCTGGAAACATTAACCATAGCAATTAGGAAAGACAAAGAAATAAAAGGAATAAAGATAGGAAATGAAGAAGTTACACTGTCATTATTTGATGATGACATGATACTCTATCTAGAGGATCCTAAAAACTCAACCAAGAGACAGCTAGACCTAATCGTCACATTTAGCAGTGTAGCTGGATACAAGGTTAATGCTCAAAAATCATTAGCCTTCATATACACAAACAACAGATTCACTAAGCAAGAAATTGGGGAATCAATCCCCTTCATAGTAGCACCCAAAAAATGAAATATCTAGGAATCAGTCTAACAAAGGAGGTGATATACCTCTACTCTGAAAATTATAGCACTCTGCAAAAGGAAACAGAAGAAGATACCAGGAAATGGAAAGACATCCCTTATTCCTGTGTTGGAAGAATCAATATCATCAAAATGGCTATACTCCCACAACTATTATACAGATTCAACACAATCCCAATTGAACTCCCAATGGCATATTTCACAGATCTAGAGAAAATAATTCAGAACTTCATCTGGAATCACAATAGATCAAGAATAGCAAAAGCAATTCTAAGCAATAAGGACATGATGGGGGGTATTACGATCCCCAATTTGAAACTGTACTAAAAAGCCACTGTGATAAAAACCACATGGTACTGGCAAAGCAACAGACCTGAGGACCAGTAGAATAGATTACAAGATCCAGAAACAACTCCAGACACACTAAGTTATCTCAATTTTGACAAAGGAGCCAAACACCCTCAGTGGAGAAAGGATAGCCTCTTTTACAAGTGGTGCTGGAAAAACTGGACTTTAACCTGCCAAAGACTAAAGCTACACCTAGCTCTTTCACTGTGTACCAAGCTAAAATCAAAGTGGATTAGGGACCTAAATATTAAAACAGACAAACTAAACCTGCTATAAAACAGGTTAGGTAAAACTCTTGAAGACATTGGTTTTGGGAAAGATTTCATGAACAAATCCCCCATAGCACAAGAACTGGTAGAAGAAATCGATAAAGGGGTTCTCATCCTATTGAGAGGTTTCTGCACAGCAAAAGAAACCACCGGCAATGCGAAAAGGCAACCAATGATATAGGAAAGAATCTTTACCAGCCACCTCCCAGACAAAGAGCTACTATATAGAATATATAAAGGGCTCAAAAAAATCAATCCACCCAAATTTAATGACCCAATTCAAAAATGGGCATCTGAAATGAACAGACAATTTTCAGAGGAACAAATAAAAGCAGCTAAGAAGCATATGAAGAAAGTTCAACATCACTAATCATTGAGAGCTGCAAATGAAAACACTAAGAATTCATCTCATGGACCGGGGAGTTAGCTCAGTGGTTCTGGTGCCTGTCTTGCAAGCACAAGGACCTGGGTTTGATTCCCGGTAACCACATAACAATACTGGGTGTGGAGACTCATCCCAGAAGCAACCAGTACCACATACCACAGTGCCGGGCATTGTGGCTCATGCCTGTAATCCCAGCACTCGGGAGGCAGAGGAAGGAGGATTGCTTGAAGTGAGTTTGAGGCTGAGCTCAGGGCCAGCCTGAACCACAAACTGAGACCCTTTCTCAAATAAATAAATAAGAATTCGTCTCATTCCACAAAGAATGGCTGCCATATCAGAGTTAACCAGCAATAATTGTTGGCGAGGCTGTGAAGAAGGGACCCTTCTCCACTGTTGGTGGGAATGTAGGCTCGTACAACCCCTGTGGAGATCTGTTTGGAAATTCCTCAGAAAGCTAGGATTGGAGGTCCCATTTGACCTAGCTATTGCTCTGCTAGATGTATACACAGAACAATTAAAAGATTCATATCACAGTGACATATGTGCACCTATGTTTATAGCAGCTCAGTTTGTGATTGCTAAATCTTGGAAACAACCCAAATGTCCATCAACTAGAGACTGGATAAAGTTGTGGTTCTTCTACACAATGGAGTATTACTCTGCCATAAAAAAAGATGAGTTTGAATCATTTATACTTAAATGAACGTATCTTAAGGACAACCTCATAAGTGAAATAAATAGGTCACAGATGTGTAAATATCATATCTTTTCTCTAATATAAGAAAATAAAGATGTAAATGAGTCCTGGAATGTATGTTATATATTGTGAAATAGAAAACACTCAAAGAGTAATGGAGTTAAGGAGGAAATATAATGAGATTATAACAAAAAAGAAAGGATTAAAAGTTCATGTATATAGGGGGTGGGTGTGGTAGAGTGGGTAGGGCTGTGAGAAAAAATGAGAATTAAGTTGTGTCATATAATGGTACAAATTCTCATTGTTGAATGCAATCATGATGTGTATATTTAATGTACCAATAAAGATAATTTAAAAAAAAAAAAGAAAGCACAGTGTTCATATATCTTTTAATAAATTCTCATTAATAAAAATGATCATCAGAAGTACATATTGGTCAGAAATCATAAAATTGAATATTTTTAGAATATTTCAAAAATAATATTTAAAAAGAATTTCTTTCTTCTTTAACTGATTTTGCAAGTCTTAGTAGTGCAATAAAATTTAACAGCAGTTAATTGAATCAAATTCATTCATTTTACAGATAGGAAAGTCATTTGCCTTGTTAGTCATAGTTTGCAGCCAGAATTTGAAAGCCTGTCTCTGACAGTTCTTTTCCACTATGACAAGTTGCTTCATTTATAACACCCTCACCTAACGCCAGGGGCTTTTGCTCACTATTGCCTGACTTTGCCCTCTACTGAGTGGGGTTTTCTCTTCTGTTTGCCATAGATATGCAGAGTTCAGTGTCTTTTCAATTTTGTAAGAAGAAAGAGTGTATATGTTACTGACAGTTTCATCAGGCAACAAATGGAGAAGTTTGACTTGGAACAACTCAAGCAAACAAACTGATAGCCTTCCAGTAGATACGCCATGCCTTCGATGTTTTTGGAACTCAACAATATCGGAATTTGTTCTCATTCTGGATGTATAGAAACCCTTAATTCTCAGCTCATTTGAGCTAGGTTCTATTATATGACTACCTAGTTTCAGTCAAAGGGCTGAGGCAGAATTAAGACGTGATACTGCAAGCTGAGGCATTTTATTGGACAAATAAAAATTACTATATGTCCGAGTTACAGAAGTCATGAGAAGGTCTTAGGTTTTTAGAATAGAGACCAATATTGAAGTGTCCTGGATTGCTGCGTGGCCACTTTAGGATGATTTGTAAGGAAACTACTTGTCATGAAATTAAGACCAATAAGGCAATGAGCTGGGAGCACTGTGGGATCCCAGCTTAGCTTATTTACCATGCCTATAACACTACTTTGCTTGATATCTTCCTCTACTCCAGTGCTATTGTAATGAACTTGCACTCTAAGCTATAATTATTCTTCTTTAAACTAAAGTATCTCTAGTTCATTGACAGAGCCTCTTCTTTTTGCTTGTTTGCTTTGAGACAGGGTCTTGCCTTGTAGTTCAGGCTGGCCCTGAACTCACTATGTAGCCCTGGTGAGCTTCAATCTCACATCAGTCCTCTTGCCTTTGCCTCCGGAATGCTGGGATGACAAGCCTGAGCCACCACATCTAGAACTGTGGTATGTAGTTACCAGGGATCAAACTTGAGACCTTGTACATGCAAGGCAGACATCAGAATCACTGAGCTAAATCCCCTACCTGAAGGAGCCTTCTTAAACCATGACTTCTTCTCCCTTCTCTGTGTGTAGACATATGTCTGTGCATAAATAAAATAACATTTGAAAATTATTTGGCTTGATTTCTGTGAATATCTGTTTGGAACCCTGTTGAGGATGAGAGGCTCTTAAGGAAAGTTAGACTGCATGAAAGTTTCAAACTCTGTACATTTCCTGAAATAGTGTCCTTTTGGGGAGCTGCCTACATTAATGTGCATCTCATATTTAATGTTCCTCAGATTTTCAAATTGTCCTTGAATTTGAAAAGAATAAGCCTAGGAATTTCTGCTACAGGAACATCAAAATCAACACAGAACCAAGAAATGGCCCAGATGCTAGATCTGTTACTCATTGGCTGTGCTGTAGTTCTTATGTTTACTACATATTAGCAAAGATAGGAAATGGATTATTGACTTATTAATTGACAAGAATATGATGGATAATCAGTAGAATATAATTAATTAAACATCGCTATATTTACTACGTAAACAGTAGTTTTTCAGGAAAGATCACTGTTCAAGTTGCTTATCTTCTCTAAAAAAATTAAAGAAAAATATTATTACTTATTTTTTCTTAGCAAGAAAGTCCTGTACACAGGAGGTATTTCTACCAGGTAAAAAAGAGTCCAGTTGGAATTGAAGTTACACTCTTTCTTTGGGGCTCCTGTTTAGAAAGGAACACTAATAACTCTCCTTACTCTCCTTCTCTTTCTCTACTATTTTTCCAGCTTTACTTTCTTTTCTACTTCTAAGCATAACCAACATTTATCTGGAACACTTGCTCCATAGTATACAGCCAGGTCTTTGAAGATCAGCTCTGCCATTTGAATATAATCTTTGCTTAAATTTAATGAGCCACTTTATAATTAAAGGTCTTAATATTTCTAAGATTAGAACAGATCTGCATTACTAATTGTACCCCTTAATACTTTGTTTCTAGGTGAAAAGAATCTTCAGAGTATCTTCTTTTTGTATCATTTTTCCCAAACTTGTGATATTCTATGGTTTTATTTATCATATATATTACAAATTGACATATATATCCTGAAGAGCATTTTTAAAAGTTTTTCTCATTCTTTACACACAAATTTACAATTTAAAAACATCTACTGAATTTTTTTGTAAAATTTAGAAATATGAATTTCAGAAATACTTATGTATTAGCATTCTTCAGCAGCATAACACGCAATAATTGCAATTTCAAAGGGGAAAGGTTTGCTTTAGACTTCAGTTTCAGGCATTGAATCTATGGTTGGCTCACTCTATGGAGAAAGGGCATGATGCAAAAGCACAGAGCAAGAAACTTCTTCCATGGCAGTTAGGAAGAAGAGAGAAGGAAGGGAGAAGATGGAAACAGGAATGCACCCTTCCGGGTCATGCTTCCAATGACCAGTCCACAAATAGTTAAAATTTTTGCAATAGATTTGAACCAAAGTGACACACAAGTAACATACATCTTGCCAAGATCTCAGGTTTTACTGAATTGTTCTAATTATATTTCCCAAAACCATGTTGCACCTGGGCAAAGGCACATGTGCTCTGGCATTTATGAGTGTAAGTGTCATCAGATAAAGTGAGAGAAATTGGAAGGAGAAGCAAAATGTCTGAGAAGTCTGCCAAATACAGTGCACTTAGTAAATCTATTTTAGGAGGTTATATAACTTTACTTTCTCCTGTTAATTTGAAATCTATCTTCTATGAGATTGACCTTTGGTAGACTATGATCCTAGATGCATATAATTAGTTGGATCTACTACTACTTCAAACAATCATCAATGAATTTTGGAAAATGTGTTGAAAGCTCATATCTTGTTCCATTGAATTAAAATTGTAAAAACACAGATACTCTAATATGGACCACTGTCAAGATGCTTCTAATTATTTGAGGGAATCTGTCTTTCATCAAAACCTGAGAAAATGACTTCTCAGCTTCATATTTTTCATCTGTAAAGTAGAAGTAATAGTAAGTATGATCTCTAAAGTTTATGATGACAGTCACTGGTTAGCTTTGAAAATACTTCTATCCTCACATTCCACAGATTTGTGACACAGGAGATACAATCATGAAAGTGGGACTATTTATCCAAATATGCCAGTTTCATTGAATTAAGAAACTTGTTAGCATATTAGTAAAGGATATTCTCAGGAGTGTTTGGGTGTGAAGGTGTGCATGGAGGTTTGATCTCGGGTTCTATTTGTTGTTACTTGCCCCTTCCTCTTTGGTACTGTTACCATGCTCTGTTTTCTAGTCTCCATAAACTGAGTGGATTTGTTTCTCTATGTCCTTCTTCCTTCTGATATTTCTGCCTTGGACTGAGCTGATCATAGACTGTAAACATAAACAAATTAATCTCCTTTTTAAAATTATGGGTACTAGATATTATACCTAGTCACAGAACAAAAGGCCAGATACAGAAAATTAGTATGAACAGTGATGTTATTGCTGTAATGGTAGCTGACCAGGTAGTTTAGAAGCCTTTGGAACTGGTTTGCAAAGGAGTTTGGAAAACGATTGGAGATGTAGGCAAGAAAAGCTCTAGAATGCAGCAAGCAGAGTTTGATTGATGATTTTGGTTGGAGTTCAAAAGACCTAAATGTGGATAAGAATGCAGATAGTAGAAACCATGCTCAGGTTTCAGTAGGGAATAAGGACTTCATTGACAGTTGGCCTAAGAGCCTGGTGTGTTGTACTCTGGCAGAAAATTTAGCTACATTTTTCCTATATTCAGAGACTTTGTAAGATTCTGAGATTAAATGTGGGAGACTTATGTATCTGGTGGAGGAAGTTTTAGAACAGCAAAAAATTCAGGCAATGGCCTGGGTACTCGTGGTTATTTTTTATCTAGTGGGAACTGGAGACAAAGGGAGGAATTAAAAAATTTAGAAAATTGAAATTTGACCCAGAAAAAATCATATGTAAAGTTAGGACCAAAGAGTTGTTGTTGTAAAACAGAGATATTGAAATGAACTGTACCAAGTACTGTACCAGAATAAGAAGATCTTGAGGACATTTGAGAAATCAACATGATCTCATCTATCAGAGGCTTAAGGTTGAAAAGAGGCCAACTTTCCTTGATAAGAACCTCTTATGTTCCTTTCTCAAGAGAGATCTTCTAGAATATTGGTCCCTTAGGATTTATTTCATTATGCTCAGACATCTAGGCACTCAAAGACAACTGAAAGAAGGCGTAACTACTGCTTTCACTGAGAGAAAACCTTGGCATCATCCATGTGTGGCTGGCCTTATTAGCATGTAGACTGAAAAGCTGTGGGATCAAAGAGGCTTCCACAAGTATTTCAAAGGAAAGCCTTGTGGGGAGGGGTAGCCCAGAAAATCCTGTTTTGGGAAACATTAGAAGCTGTGAGAAAGAAGCTAAAAATGCACTTGGGATCCAAATTCAGACATGGAACTTCTGCAGACAAAAGTAAATGGAGCTAGCTCAAGAATAAAAGCCATAAGGGCTACAACCAGCAATGTCACAAGCTAGGGTCACTGTTGCTTTCTAGAACACACATCTCCCCACCAGATACCCTGGATCTTGGACATTTAGCTATAGGATTCATGTTTTCCCTACTAGGTGTTGATTGGTGTCACTTTGGCTTGATTTCTTTCTAGCCTTCTTGTTTCTCCATTTTAGAAAGGGACTATTTATCTTGTGATACTTTAACTTGAAATTATGCAAGTCTTGATATTTACAGATGTTTACAAATAAGAGTTTGCCCTGAGTCTCATAGGAGACTCTGACTTGAAATTTGAAAATACTGAACTGGATGAAACTTTAGGGCAAGCAATTCTTGTGATTGAATCCATCTGTAAATAAGTTAGCTGTACTATCCTGGAGGAATTAGAAACTTTCTTTGGAGATCAATTATGGTATATAAGGAGATGTGTTTGGGTGAGTAGTTGACAAGTGTACTGTTATTATTACTCCTATTACATTAACTTTGTTCAATGAAGAGAAGTCTGGCAGAACAGTAAAGCACACTTGTAAGTGTGTCATTTAACTAGTGCGTTATTGAGATTGGTGAGTATCATATATAGTCCTTTTTCCATTCCTGTCTGATACTCTGCTTACTAGCCACTGTGTTATGTTCAGTTTTACTCTTCTTTGTCCTTCATTCATAATATATTTACCTGTGAGCTAACCTTTCATAGATTGAAAACATAAGCAAATTCAATCTCTTTTCAAGTCTGAGTGCTGTATATTGTGTCTAGTGAGACAAATGACCAATACAGAAAGAAAATAATGATTATTGAGACTTTCTCTGATTCCTGGAGTCTGTGACTAAATTGTGGACTATCTCTGAAGATAGCTCAATTCTGACAATGTCTTTGGATTGAAGAATAATTTAGTAATTTTCAAAAATAGGAAACTATAAGAAGGACAAGTGACAGAAGGAGAGTGATTTGGGGATGAGAAGTGCTCAGGAAGGCATGATAATTGCTATCTTTTTTATTTTTTAGTTCAAATCTTTATTGGTACATTATATACACATATCATTGTTACTTTCAGCATTGAACATTTGTACCAACTTATGATATGACATGATTTGATTCTCATTCTTTCCCATTTCCTACCCACCTCACAACCCTCCACCCCCTCTATACATAAGCTTTTCCTTTTTGATTACCATCACATATTTTTACACACTTTACTTACCCCTATACCCCATTTCCTTTTAAATATTTTCTATTTTCCAATATCTATTTTGAATAATAGAACTCATTTGCATCTTCATTTTCTCATACCAGAGAAAAGACACAATATTTACACATTTGTGACTTATTTATTTCACTTAGGATGTCTTGAAGGTAAATACATCTGAGTATGAATAACTCAGTCTTATCATTTTCATGGCAGAATAATATTCCATTCTGTAAAAGAACCACATCTTCTTCATCCACTCTTCAGTTGATGGGAATTTGGGTTGGTTCCAAGATTTAGCTATCACAAACTGAGCTGCTATAAACATGGGTGCACATATATCACTGTGATATGAATCTTTTAATTTCTTTGTGTATATATCTAGGAGAGGAATAGTAGGGTCAAATGGGATCTCTAGACCTAGTTTTCTGAGGAATCTCCAAACTGATCTCCACAGTGGTTATCCAAGTCTACACTTCCACAAACAGTAAAGAACAATTCCTTTTTCTCGACAGCCTTGCCAGCCTTTGTTGCTGGCTAATTCTGAGACAGCAGCCATTCTTTGTGCAGTGAGATGAAATCTCTGTGTTGTTTTGCTCTACATTTCTCAGATGACCAGTGATGTTGAGCATGTTTTTATATGCTACTTAGCTACTTTTACTTCTTCCTCTGAAAAGTATCTGTTCATTTCAGATGCCCATTTTTGAACTGGGTCTTTAAATTCGGGTGGTCTGATTTTTTAAGGACCTTATATATTCTAGATAGTAGCCCTTTGTCTGAGAATCAGCTGGCAAAGATTCTTTCTCATATTCTTGGTTACCTTTTCAATCTGCTGGTGGTTTCCTTTGCTGTGCAAAAGCCTCTTAATAGGATGAAATTCTATTTATTGATTTTCTTCTGCCAATTCTCATGCTATAGAGGTTTTGCTCATGAAGTCTTTCCCTGAGTCTTCATTTTATTTATTTTCATGGGATAATGAGTATTGTTTTTTTCTGCTAAATTTTGGTACAAGAATCTTAAAGTGTACCTTTTTAACAAACTCCTAGATAGTGCTACATACGTGTTTCATCCTAGATATGGGAGGGGTGATGTTGTCTTATTACTAAGTCACTTTATCACTGAATAGTGGTAATCTCAGTGTGACTTCAGTGTAGGGTGGAGAAAATATTACAGGGATGTCCAGATTGGAATTGGTAGGAATCCATGAGATCCTATAAATTCAGTGTGCTCAATGCAACTCAGACTTCAGGCATCTTTGAGACATCTAAAGAAATCTGTCCATAGAAAGTGAGAATAATCCAGCAACAAGAGTCTGTAGGATGAACTTCCCTCTGGAGGGTGAGAGTGAAGTATTATATGGATCAGGATAAGAACATTTTGAGCTGAAAAAATGGCAGAAAATGAATAAAGCTCATAAATGGGCAGAATTTGGGCTTGTGTTATATTATGACATCCTAGATCAGTTGTGGTGATTAAAAAAAAAGGAGGATATAATTGCCTACTGTTGAATGTTTAGGAATGTTCTGGACATTCTCTCTGTCCTTTTTATTTCTGTCTTATCATCTACTTAGATGCCAAGAGGGAATAATATATTTTGATGTTATTGATTACTTATATTAAAAGGTATTTAGGTTTCAATAATCTTTTCAAATTTTAAGTCACAAAAATTAACTAAATATATCAAAAGTTCTGAAAACCCATTTGTTAGCCATATTAGTTTTTCTTACTACCGTTGAGGATGGAGGATACAATGAGTTGTTTCCTATTACTGAGACAAAATATCACAAGTTGAAGGAAGAGATGTTTATTCTAGCTCATGGGTTTCAGAGGATTTAATCCACAATTGTTTAACCCTGCGACAGAATGGATATGGTGAAGGACATTGTGGGAGAAAATCTCTCAGCCTGTGTCAGCCAGGACACAAGAGAGGAAGGAAACAGAAGTATGAGGTGCTGAGGAGGGAGATACACCCTCCAGAGAAATTCCCCTAGAGGCATACTGCTTCCAGCCAGGCTCCATTTCCTAAAAGCACTCTCAGTTATGACCTTATCAACACATTTTAATGAATTTATTTAGCTGTGACTTTATCAATGCATTATAGTTATGAAATTGTTAATACATCCTAGCTATGAACTCATCAATGTAGCTAATGGGAATAGTGCTTCCACCATCCTAACATCTCTTGAAAGACTCATTTTAAACACTTAAGACTTTGGAGGAACATTCTAGGTCTGAGCCATAAAAGGACAAAACTAACATTATTCTTTATCTAAAATAGTCATGACATTCTTCAATCAAACCTGTAACACTTTTTCAAGATTTATTTCCTTTATAGTCAAAATTTGACATAGTTGTAATTAATTAGAATAGCCAACTTAACAAGTACTATTTACATAGTAGTTATTTTCCAAAAATTCTGTGCATTAAAATATGTTGAAATTTTAATTTTCCTGAATATAGCATAGGTAGAGTTAGTAACTGTTTGTACATTTGTTGTTCAATTCCTTATTAGGTAAATAAATCTACTGTGCACCAAGTACCCCTTATGCCAAGTGTTAAGTCAGTTAGGAAGGATGCATAGAGATTAAAAATATTGCTTTGAGGGACAGACATCCTACAAACACAGGAACTCACAACATTTGTAGTTTTGGGAATTTGTATGAATAACTGAAGATCTGTGTAAAAATTTCTTTACTTGTAAAATAGGAATAATATTTTAATATCTGCCTCATAGGGTTACTATTATGATGTTAAATATCCCAAATCCAAAGATTTTTTAACTAGCATTTAACAATGTTAGGTTCTACTACAATTACCAATATTACTACTATTCTTACTTCCTTAATTTATTTGCTTCAGTGTTTCTTCTTATAAATTAAGCATCAACTGTAATTCCCAGATCCATATTTGAGAATGTTTATAATATCCCACATTAATTTGTATACCATTATTTTCCACAGCTTAATGTGCATAATTTATCTAGAAATCTGTTAAAATGTTAAAATGATGGCTTTTGTCCTGTTTACTTTCCTCATTGCTGAGAAAATACCTGACACCTCAAATAATCTGATATCCAAATTTAAAGGAGAAAAAGTTTATTTCAGCTCACAGTTTGTAAAATTCAGTCCATAGGTGGCTGGTACCAAGGATGGGCAGCATGGCAGAGGAACATAAAAAGAAAAAATGGTCTATAGCATGGCAAGCAGAAAGCAGGGAACAGAAAGTCACAATTACATCAGCAAAAAACCTGCCTTCCCTCTCTTATTTTCTATCCACACTATACAATTATTGATTAATACCACCCACAACAGGGTAGGCCTTCCCATTGTCCACACTCAGAACAATACTAAACCAATCAGTGGGCTACTTTAGTACCACAGAACCTTAATCACAATATCATACACCCTAGATCCAGCCAGCTCTGAAAAGTCCCTCCTATGAGTACAAGAGGCTTTGGAGGAATATCTAGATAGGAAACTAACTGTTCTCATTTGGCAGTTTTGTGTTTATAATAAACTTGCGGATGATGCTAATGGTACAGGGAATATACTTTGAGAATAACTTTTCTATGGAAGTAATAACAGCAGTTGCAGCAGCAACAACACCACCAACAATAATTACTGGCATCAGTTGAAGAAGAACAATTGATTTCCCAGAAGTATTCTGTGTGCTTTAGACAAATTGACTTAATCTTCCAACAACCCTGAAAGGTAGGCAATATTGTGTTTCTGCTGTGTTTTAGATGGGGAAACTGAAGTATGAGGATATGAAGTAATGTGCCCAAACACGGTAGGTTTTAGAGGGCACCCTCAAGGACTAAGATAAACACATGCCACTTATTTGTATTAATTATATTAAAACATTCTTGAATTGAATAATCAGTTAACTATTCTTGGTATTTAGAGCCTGTAAAGGTCATTTGAATAGAATAGTGTTGAAATGCACCAACAGCACAGGAGGCCCTACTCACCAGAGGCTACTGAAATATGTGACTGTGGAACAAGATGAGCTCACTGCTCCATTTGGAAATGTAAAATACATGGCATGATAAAAAGTGAATTATTTAATTCATGACTTTTGTAAACGTTACATGCTGACATAAAATAACATTTTGGATGTATAGGGATAAATGTAATATATTCTAAAATATTTCCAACAGTTTTTTATGAGGGTACTTGATAGTTAAAATTTCTACTTGAAAGTCAATGCATAGGACAGTACTTGTACAAAACTTTCAGCACAGATAGTTGAGCAGGGTTTTTCTCCACACTTTGCTAAACAATCCACACACAGTCCAATTTCCTTCATGAAACAAGACATGTCTAAGGCTCAGGGAATGTGGCTGAGTATGGGTGGGACCTGTGGTAACTCAAAGCCTGACAGAGTGACTGATCTTGTCTGTTCCTCTGAGCCTCAATGTTTATCCTTGTGACAGAGCTCCAGGGTGCCCCTTTGAATTCTTTATTACTCAACCTGTGACTGTAATTTAGTGTGTTGGATTTTAGTACAAAAACACCTTGATTCAAACTGTAGAAAGGATTGTACATTTTTCCGGGGCATTATTATCTGTCTACAATTTGAGAAAGACTAGATTGACTATTTCTTTCATGATTTAATGTGGGACAATTGTGTGCTAACTAAAACATATAGGAAACTAAATTACTAGAGTGATATGTTTTAAATTCCGTGGAGGTGGGGTAAGGAGAACACGACCTAATTCTAAAATATTTAAATAGATACATGAAGCAAACATTTTCACAAGCTACAAATCTTTAGATAAGAAACATTTAGCTTTCTTTGTTTAGAGAAATATGGCAGTAAAAAATATTCCCTTTACACTGGTGAACTACTCAGAAAGATAATGAAAGCATTTTTGCCTTTAAATAAATCTCTCATAACCAATCAAACAATTCATAAAACCAAGGATTCACTGCACTTTACTTGTGACTTCTGACCATGATCAGAAGTAGAAAATAGCTAAACTGAAGCTTATTTTCTCATTTGAAGTTCAAAAGTTAATCTTGTTTATTTAAAACATTCCTATTTCATAATTTAAAATATTTGTTATCTAAGAGCACAGTCATGTGGACAGATTTTTAAATTTTTTGATTAATAAAACATAAAATGATAAAGCCATAGATAATAATTTTAAATACATAATAATTGAGACTAATTTTTAAATAAACTTTGGAAAAATAGCATTAGTCAAATTAAGTGAAGCTTTTAATTGCTATAACAATGTAAAAGCATTTTAATTTGGAATCTAGGAGACTTTAATTGGTCTTCTAAATTTTTCTTTTGGTTTTGGAAATAATTTTTCATAATATAACCTGAAATCTCTAATATCAATTACTATGAAGTGCCCATTGGCAGACTTGTAAGGAAGAAAACTTCAAAAAAATAAATAGATTGGCAACTAATCTTTCTTATATTCCTTTTTATTTCAGAGTTTAGTTGTACGCCAATTTTTAATGTATTTGTAATTTTTAAAGCCTTACTTTAAGAATAGCAGGTCATTTTAATACCAGCTCATTAAACAAAGAATGAGAACAGTAAATCAAATAAGTTTTGGATAGCTTTTAAAACCTTGAAATTATTTTAAATAGCAAACGGAAATCTTGTACATGGTTTAAACCAGATGGCAAAAAGACACAATAGATACTGATGAATTCTTGATGAACCTTACTGGAATACCAAAACTATAATAGATTATGGTTACTTTATAAATATATCATACCTTCCAATTTTTTGTTTTGTGAAAAAAATAAAATCATGTGATATTTTTAAAAAATTAACATAGTAATTTATCTTTAAATGTTTGAAATAAATAAATGGTCTTTGAAATATGAAAATATAATAATATCAAATTTATAGTTTTGGAAATAATTTTGAGTCATAAGAAGTTTAATTGTGATGAGTTATTAGATTTTTCATTTAACACTATATATTCTTTTATTTTCAGGAAATTAGTTTGCCATTTATTTCCTTACTTAATTAAAAGTGTGGTTCACTTCCACAGTGTTTTTGCTTATTTCCTTTTTAACTATCAGCAAACTTTGATTTTAAATGGGATTTCTTAATGTAGACCTCTGTTAAGAAGGTACATATAGCACCAGAGACATCATAGTAAATTTACTCAGAAAGCAACTTTAATGTTTTAAATAGTTTACAAACTGTCATGAAAACACAGAAAAAGGAATATCACATATATTGCGAGTGAGTTGCCACTTTATTTTGTAGGGATTTAGTTATGTTAATGGCATTATTTCTTTACAAGGTCAGTTTAAATTTCTTTATGTGGTGATCTGCCCTCTCCTGGGCCAATCATATATACAAAAGATAAATTTGACTTGATCTGTGAAATATGCTGTTGGGATTTCAATCAGGATTGCATTGAATCTGTATAGTAGTTTTGGGAGTATAGCCATTTTGACAATATGTGACTAAATTTGGCAATTAGGTCCAGCAGTTTTTTAATTGAGTTTTTAGGATCCTCGAGATAGAGTATCATGTCATCAGCAAATAATGTAAATTTAACTTCTTCGTTTCCAAACTTTATTCCTTTTATTTCTTTCTCTTGACTAATTGCTATGGCTAATATTTCCAGAACTATATTGAACAGAAGTGGCGAGAGAGGGCATCCTTGTCTTGCTCCTCATCCTTGTGTGAAAGGTTTTAATTTTTGACCATTTAGTATGATGCTGGCTGATGATTTCTTGTGGATAGCTTTTATTAGTTTGAGATACAGACCATCTATCCCAATCTTCTGTAGAGTTTTGAACATAAATGGATGTTGTATTTTGTCAAATGCTTCACAGGTCTAGAGAAAAAATTCAAACTTTTATCTGGAACCACAAAAGACCTAGAATAGCAAAAGCAATTCTAAGCAACAGGGACATAGTGGGGGGCATTATAACCCTGAACCTGAAATTATACTATAAGGGAACCAGGATAAAAGCTGCATGGTACTGGCAAAGTAACAGACACGAGGATCAATGGAATGGACTAGAAGATCCAGAAACTACTCCAGATACACTCAGCCACCTCTTCTTTGACAAAGGAGTCAAAACTCCTCAATGGAGGAAAGATAGCCTCTTTAACAAATGGTGCTGGAAAATCTGGGCTTTAACTTGCCAAAAACTAAAGCTAGACCTAGCTCTTTCACCATGTATCAAGCTAAAATCAAAGTGAATAAGAATCCTACATATTAAAACAGACTCTCTAAATCTGCTGCAAAACAGTTAGGTAAAACTCTTGAAGACATTGGCTTAGGGAAAGACTTCATGAACAAAACCTCTATAGCACAGGAATTGGCAGAAGAAATCAGCAAATGGGATCTCATTCTTTTAAAAGCTTCTCCACAGCAATGGAAACCACCAACAGTGCAAAAAGGCAACCAACAATGTGGGAAAAATTTCTACCAGCTGTTCCTCAGACAAAGGGTTAGTATCTAGAATATATAAAAAGCTTTAAAAAATCAGCCCACCCAAATTTAAAGACCCAATTCAAAAATGGGCATCTGAAGTGAACAGATACTTTTCAGAGGAAGAAGTAAGAGCAGCTAAGAACTATATGAAGAAATGCTCAACATCATTAGTCATTCGAGAGATGCAGATGAAAACAACACTGAGATTTCATCTCACTCCACAAAGAATGGCTGCCATTTCAGAATGATCTAGGAGCAAATGTTGGTAAGGCTGTGGAGAAGAAGGGACCCTTCTTCACTGTTGGTGGAAATGTAGACTCGTTCAACCCCTGCGAAGACCAGTCTGGAGGTTCCTCAAAAAGCTAGGATTGGAGGTCCCATTTGACCCAGCATCACTCTGCTAGGTATATACACAATAGAATTAAAAGACTCACATCACAGTGGCATATGTGCACCCATATTTATAACAGCTCAATTTGTAATTGCTAAATCTTGGAAACAACCTAACTGTTTATCGACTTGAGACTGGATAAGAAACCTGTGTTTCTTCTATAGAATGGAGTATTACTCTGCCATAAAAAGTGATAAGTTTGAATCATTTATACTTTAATGGACATACCTTGAGGATATTTTCATAAGTGAAATAAATTGGTCACAGATATGATAAAATAAAGATGTAAATGAATTCTAGAATTGTATGATATATATTGTGAAACAGAAAATACTCAAATTGAAATAGGGTAAAGGGGAAAAAATAGTGAGATTATAACAAAAAAGAAAGGAAACAAAGTTTATGTATATAGAGGGGGCAGTCGGTTAGGGCTATGGGAAAAAATGAGAATTAAGTTGTGTCATATACTGGTACAAATTTTCATTGTTGAGTGCAATCATGTTATGTATATGTAATGTACCAATAAAGATTTCAATTTAAAAAATTTGACTTGTAAAAAGAAAGTCAGCTTTGAAAGTCTGAAGGATTTTATAAACTAAGCTGGCATAGAAATCTTAATATATTTTCATGGGTACTATAACTTCTCACAGATAGTCTTTTTTCAAATATTTGAGGAGTTCTATCAATTTTTTTCCTACCTTCTTTTAACTCCCTTTGCTTTATTGCAAACAAACATAGCTTATCCCTTGACATTTCTCCTGACTTCTTTTTAAAAAATAGTTTAGATGTAACTTTTAGGCAATTATCAGATTTCCCCTTTTTGTTCACATGATTTTTCACTGATTTTTTCTTTATTATATGTAACATGAACCTGTTAAACAAGAAAACTAGAGATAAAAATAAACAAACATTTAAATTATTTATAATCCCACTATACTTATTTAATCACTGTGTATATTTGGAAGGATAATCCTTTAGACATTGTTTGCTTATTAACCCTAAATGTCTGTGTTATTTAATTTTTTTTCACCAGGGATTGAACTCTGAACCTTGCACTTCTGAGGCAGGCAGCAGAACCACAGAGCTAAATTCCCAACCCAACTATATGTATCTGTCTGTATCTGTATTTATATCTATACAAGGGTTACATTTATTTAGGATTTTAACATAAGAATCCTAAGATTTTTGTTTTAGGTTCTAATGTTGTGAGGTATAGAATGTGGGCCTTTGGCATCATTTATAAAACTCTATACATTTTTTAAAAATTGTGTTTGATATTGAAAACATTTTATTTTCCACTTAATTATTGAAAGGTATATGTCTTTTGCTGGAAGGTCTCACTGTGTAGATCAATCTGCTTTAAACTCAGTGGTGATCCTTCTGTCTCAACCTTCTGAGTGCTGGCATAGAAGATGTGTAGCCAGATGTTAGTTACAAACGTGTTATACTTGACTAGTTATGTACAATTTTGTTCAATTAGAGAGAGTCTTCTTTGTAACAATGGCTGAACCCAAATAATTTTGAATTTCTATGATTAAGCACAGAAGTATTTAAAAAAATAATACTGAGTATTTTTGAAAAATTGAATTACTTTTGATAATCAGTTACCTTTGGAAACTATGTTCTGAAGGGAAAATGACAACAAGAATCTGTCCTCTTAATATATTACTGGGAATTAACAAAGCAAAAGGAGTCCAAACTGCCAAAATCAAGGTCTTCACTGTAGTTGGGTGTGGTGGACCACTCTTTTAATTCCAGAATGCTGGAAGTGTGAGAAAGGAATAGCTCAAGTCTGAGTTCAAACTACATGTCTAGCAAATTAAATTATTAAGGAAACCCTATCTCACAGTATCACAGAGGGAGCAACAAAGATTTCCACTCTAGCCATGATTAGACAAAGTGATGTCATGCATACAAACTCATAAAGGTGTTATAAAATCAGTGTTGGAGACTAAACAGGTGAGTTCAAAGAAATGTCACTGTATGCCCTGGTGATTTTTTACTTTACTCTGTATTTAGAAAATATCTTCCAAATTTTTTTTCGGTCCATGATGTTTCTCTTAGGTATAAACTAAAAGAACTGCATTTACTGTCATAAAGCTTATCCTCTCACAAGAGTGTTACAAGTTTGATTCTACTCTAGTAATTTAGCCTCTTAGACAGTGTTTCAAAACAAAAAATTAGAAAGAGCTGGGGTGTTACACAATATGAAAGTTTTTAATTTGATTTCAGTACTAAAAAAAAGTTCTCAAAATGTATTATTCAACAACACTGAAATTTCATATCTTCCAAGTAAGACACATGAGTAGGTTGAAAGTTTGGCCAACTGGCAGTGGCAATATTCCACCTTGTCCTTCAGAGATTTAGGTTTCAGAGTTCTGACAAACTTTGTAAGTTTCTAGGCCATTTAGCTTTCTCCATTTTGTTCGATTCTGACAGGAGGAAGTATGAATGAGTCTGATAGGACCTGAGCCTAGAATAGACACATATCACTTGCAGTTACATTGTATGATAGAAAATGTCATCTTGCTATATTTAACTGTAAAAAAGCCAGAGCATTTAATTCAACTGTATGCACAGAATAAAAGGGAGAGTTGGGCAAGTTGTTGGGAAGTTTTAACTTTACCTCATTTACAAAATTTCCTTTCTATTCCCATGGATGAGATGCCTTTTATTAGTAATGCATAAACTTCCTCCACTTTCATTGATAAACTTTGAGTAATTGACATGTCACAAGTTAGGACCATTAGATTTGGATTTAAAGAATTAGAAAGTGAAATTGAAGCCAGTCATTGTGGCTGGTATTATGCACATTAAATTAATTAGGTGCCATGTCTGGACAGAGGGCATGAGGATGATTCAAACAAATACAAAGGGCAGAGTTTCTATTGACTTTCCAATAGCTGATCCTAGACCCTTTCAAATGCTGACCAGTTAGTCTTACTGATGAGATGAACTCATATTCTTTAAGCCTCTTTTTGATTATGATAACTTAAGCTGATTTTGAATATTTTAAAGTGAACTTTTAATAAACACCTATATGTTTGTGAAAAGTGTCTACTGTAGGAAAAAAAGTTAGGTAAGGCAATTATTAACCCTATTCTCCCATGCATTATCCTTTCACAAAATTTTATTTTACTGAAATTTTTTCATCTGGAAAATATGAATAATGACTCATCTTTTCATCGCTCTTGTAGTTTTTTAATTAATTGAATTCATTAGTACATTTTATATACACATCATGATCAGTAAACTAAACAAAATGCAGAAAAAGATGACAGATGTACAATATACACTGAGTAATAATTGTTCTAGTTATGATAATGAGCATGATGATCATAACATTTCCAGATACTAATAGCTGTGAATTTTTTGATATATGATTTCAGTTGACCCACCATAGGGAGTATTTTCTCAGATTTCCAGGAGAAAACCAACCACATGAAAAGTAACACTTCTGATTTAAAAAACTTAACTATTATGCCAGCTTCTGCAAACTGTCATTTCTGAAGAGCAATACATGAAGTTTTAGAAAACATATTTAAAATCAAATAGTGCTGCTTGTATAAAGGAAAATGTATGTTTGTCATCTTTTCTGGATTTTTTTGAATAGCCAACATTGTTACAAATCCACTCTTGAGAACATAATTACATTACAGTGCATTATTTTAACTGGCCTTTTAAAAAATGACCTAAAAATCAGAAGACTAAATGATTTGAAAATGTATCTATTTCTATTAAGAAAAGTAAAAATGGCAAACACAGTTTAAACTGTCTTAATCTAACTCCACCTAATCAACTCAGTGAATCAACCATCACTCTCCACAGAGGTTTATAGGTACTTAATTTAATTCCACTTAACAAAGACATTGCCTTAACTTTCACTTTCATTTTTGCTCTATTGCATGTTGACTCAGTCTGTGTGCTTAAGGCCAGTTGGGTTACTTTCTAAAACATGTGCAAAATAAATGCTGTTGAATGGAGAGCAATGAATGACTAGAATAAAGCTGAAATTCTAAGAGTTTGGCATCCTGAGTACTTCCCACTAGCAAGTAAACTTTAAAAAATCTACACAGAGAAATAGCGGTACTACTTTAGGGAAACTTGAAATAAGATGACTGAACTGTCATCCCCTGAACAAGCTATAAATTCAAAAGAGAGTTGTTAAGGAAAAGGAAATGAGAGTTGTCAGCACAGAATAAAAAAATGCTGTTTCATGAGTATCTATTTGTATATATTTTAAATATATCCATGTAAATATAAATAATATATAAATATTACTCATTTTTTATTTTTATTAAATGTTAAGTTGATAAAAAGTAAGAAATGACAAAAGTGCTGACTGATAATACACTGATTCAGAGGGCTGCATCAAGGTTGGCTTACCACACAAAGCAAAATACTTGTTTAGTTAAGATAGTACTTCATAAATAAAATATGCAAAATCATATACTAAAAAGAGAAAATAACGGTGGAAACTCATCATAAACAGTGAAGTAAAACGTGAATTGATAGAAAAATGACGATAAATTCATCAGAAAGCATGTCAAGTGTATATGCACAAATACTAACAGAAAATTAGCTCTAGGTTGTTGTTAAGCATATTTAAAGATTTCACCTAGAGAACGAGAATGTCAATGAAGTCTAAACTGACATGTCAATTTTTCATTCCAGTAAGATTGACCAAAGTCAAAATTCAACTAAAAAGCTTTCTATTCTTTAGTGACCTGGATCAAAAGTTTTAAGAGCCATGTAAGTAAGGAGAAAAGGTCTGATTCATGGATGTGGGGCATTGAATTAAAAACTACATTCAAAGGAGCCACAATGTTGGTACAATTTTAACAAGTTGGGGTGAGAGACAGAATGAACTTGCAAATACTATGAACATTTTTATACTGATCAGAATTGTACATCAAAGAATGAATTATTTCCTCTTGGAAAATGGAATCACAAGTCAGCTCATACAGGTTTTTCACCTAAATCTGAACTATGCTGTTGAAACATAGAATACTTCAAGGTAGTATTTTGCTATATGTAATATTAGATTTATTTTGCAACACAGTATTGGGAAGGAAAAGAAAAAGGCAAGGAAAAAGCACTTCCATGCAGTCAGATTTGAGTAAGTTGAGTATATTCTAAAATCAGAACATTGATGTTACATTAACATACAAATGTCAAAATATGATCATCTCATTGACCTCAATGAAGAACATTCAATCCATTCTTGACATGCTTGAAAGTTCATGCTTGAAACATGTGGCAAACAGGAAATAAAAATAATTTTATGGCTAGGGACTTAGCTCAGTGGTTCTGCCATCTGCCTGGCAAACTCAGTGTCCCAAATTCAATCCCCGATAACCACACACCACTATGCTGAGGATGATGACTTACGTCTATAATTCCAGCACTCAGGAGGCAGAGGCAGGAGAACTGCTATGATTTCAAGGCTGGCCTGGGCTACCTAGTGAGTTCAGAGCCAGCCTGAATTACAAAGTGAGGCCCTGTCTCAAAATAATAATAACAATAATAATAATAATAATAATAATAATAATTTTTAAACGTTTTATGTACCTATTCAAGTTCATAGCAAAATTTGATTTTTTTTTAAAAAAATCCCTTTAGATAGATAAAATTATTATTACTCACAAATAATGACAGCCAACAAAGAAAATTCCTGTAATCACTATTCAATGATTTAATGCAATAAAGTAAAAAGGTTAGTTCAGTCAGTAGCAATATGTAAAATCCTTAATTGTTTTTCTTAACATAAACAAATACATCTAAAATGAATAAATTTTAGAATTGAGAGAGAATCTAAAAATAAATTTTAAGAATGTTAGAAATTTTACAAATACATTTATTAATGATTTTATTTAAAAATCACTAAAGAAAACTGTCTAAATGAATCAGCAGACATATTTTATGCATTGATAGCTGGCTTAATTTTATAAAACAACAATTTGTGGAAGTGAAAAAAGATAGCCATGGGAAAACACATATATAAGTATTGTGATGTTTTTACTAAGTAATAAGATCAAAACAAACAAGGAACAAAAAATACTGAAGTAAGAAACAAAGTTTTCCAAAAAACACAAAATTATGAACAGTGGGTGAATATCGAATGCACATACACATCACATGTCAAATCTTTGGAACAAGATAAACTACTTACTGGGAATCGAGTGGAAATAATTAAATTTTATCCATCAAACTATGATCAATTCTAATTAAAAGGTGAAAGTCAATTTTCTAGGAAATTTAGGACAGTAGCATATAATCTCAAAAAAGGAATGGTTTTAAAAAATGTAATTTAAAACAAAAACTAAATAAAGATAATGATTGACAAGTTCTGTGTAAAAGAAAAATTATCAAATGATAAAATGAAAATGAAAAGAGAAGCTACTGAGTGGAAGATATTTATAACACATATACAGAGAAGAAATATCATGTCTAGACTCTCAAAACAACATTAAATTTCCTTAAAAATATAACATATGAGATATAAATCACAAAACAGGAAATGCAGATGGAAAACAAAAATATGAGGTAGTGATTAAAAACAACTAAAAATGGAAACTGCAAAAAAGTGATACATCAACAAATACTAGACAGGTTTAAAAAAATGAAATAAAACTGTCTGACCAAGAAGTAGTCATAAAATGTGGACAAACAGGAACTGTCACAGACTACAAGCAAACATGTAATTTTGCTACCACCACTTTCAAAAACAATTTGAAATTATCTAAATAAACTAAGCAGAAGTATATCCTGAGACCAGTAATTTTGCTCCTTATGTATGCCTGAATTTCTCTGGTTTTGCTCTAGGAAATATATAGGAGAATGTCTGTGCAGGGTGGACACACAAATTGGAAAGAGTGTAATGTATGTTCATCAACTACACAGAAGGAATATAAATTTGTACTGTAAATACATGCCAAAACAAGAAGAGTATCAAAAGACAGGGCCAGGGAGAAGAGGGAAAGGTAGTGAAAAACAGAATTAAGATGTGTTATATCCAGGTACCATTCTCCACAAGTAATGTCAACATTGTATACTATGAATATTTACTAAGAAAAAATGAAAATAAAAAAGTATACTGGAAACATAAGTGCTATGAAATCCTGTCAGATTAGAATAGGAATAAACTAAGGCATGTACAAGAACGTGTATGCTTTGGATTCGTGTGAATTGAAATACAAGATTAAAAAGACAAATATTATTCTACTTTTATCACATTTATTAAAGCATACAGATGGATAAAACTAATCTACATTATGAATGAGAGAGATAAAGGGAGAACAGTAGTAAGGAAATCATTGATATAAAATAAAAGACATAAGTAAAGATAGTGGTTATCTCCAGAGGAATGAAGAGAGAGTTGGCCTGGATGTGAGGGGATTTAAGAATATTAGAATATTCTGAGTTTTATTTCAACTGCGGTTACACAACTCTTTTTGTGAATATATCTCATGAATACATGACAGAAAAATGTCAGTGACCAACAAACTTAAGAAGTATTCCAAATTTAACAGAATAATAGAGAGGAAATAAGGTAAGATATAATTTTATACTGACAAGATTATCAAAGCCCAAAAGTGCTGGAAGAACATGTAACAATGGCAGTGGCTGAGTACACCCACATGTGCACTTCAGATAGCAACGTGGTACGAGGAGGTTAGTTTCTGGGTTCATACCCTACACATTCACCATTTCACCATTTGGTATAGGTTGTAGAGAAATTTCAGCATATATACATGAGATATCTACAAAAAGTTAAACACTGTAATTCATAGTAAAAGTTTGGAAATAATTTAAACTGTATTGCAACAGGAGAATGGGTAACACTCCTGGGACTCATGTGCAGTGAGGAAAATTAATGAACTATGATTATATGCATTAATGTGGATGGGCCACACACGGAAAAAGTGTGCTGAGGAAAATGCATGCAGTATTATTTCTCTTTTTATTATTGTTGAAATACATAACATAAAATTAAGTAATTATATAGGTGTGTGTCTCATAAAACATTAAAGAAAAACAAAGAAGTATTAAATCTAAAATCTAATTTTCTAAGAAATCACTTCAGTGGTAAATAAAAGGAAATATGAAGAGAGATACACAAAGAGCTTTAAATATGTTGGTAACATTCTCTTTTGATCCACAAGGTAGGTGCATGATTGGTCATTTTATTATTATTTTATACATCTTTCTTATGTGCTCTATCTGCAAGTAAACGTGGCATTCCTTCCGGATACAATTTTAGTTTAAGAAAAACTAGTAGGAAAGGGAAAAGTAAAGAATGAGGTGATGGTTATATATATTAAAATTGAATAACCTTCAATATAAATTATTAGAAAAAAAGAAAGGGATAGAAAATATGAGATCTTAGGTTCAGTGTAATGGAAGAGCAGCATAAGCACAGATGCTCATTTTGCTTGTTGGCACTGCAGATCTCTGCCCAGGAACTTGCTGACTGCGCCACTCAGAGGAACTAAGATGAAGGACACATAGCTGGGAGCAGGAATTTTCACTGAATAACTCTCTAGCTTTTGACTCTTGTTCATATGCCAATCATCATAGTTTCATTGAAATTTTAAAATAAATGATAATATCCTTTCCAAATTTTCTGACTAATCTGAATCCTGTGATTTACAAAATGAGTAGAAAAGAAAAGAGATCTGGTACATTTTAACAAAATACTGGAGTATTCTATTCCTGTTCTCCCCCTAGAGTGACCACTTTAAGAAATGAGGACTCTTCCCTGTGCCACAAAGAGAGGGAAAGGAAAGTAATACTGTGATTATTATTTTTATAAATTTAAAATGAGAAGCATGATACAGAGGTTGGAACAGAATTCAGTTAATGTCAAGCCAGAAAATCACGCAAAATGTCAAATTTTCAAAGTAGCTCTCATTAGCAACACAAATGCCACTCACGTACATTAGTTTCAACAGAGATTTACAAAATTTCCTATACTTATTTGTTTTAAACTCTGATTTTATAACAAAATGTAGCTTGTTATATCCCTGCAAAAACCCAAGGTGATCAACAGGGTAGGAACAGCAAAGTATGTAGCATTAGCCAAAGTAAATCCATTCATTTATGATGTGGTCGGCATAATTTTCCATATTTTATAACACGTTCTAGGGATCTGGAATTTTCCCTTATTAACAATTGTATAGCATTTTACTAAATATATATTTCTGTTGTCCAAATTTGGCAAAACTTTCTTTTCAATAAACTGGCTATTTTATAACATTTAACTAGTGGTATTAAAAATGCTTTTTTTTGTAACAGAAAGCCAATTTCTTTTCATTTCTTTTCTTTTTGTTTTGTATAGCATGCCAATTATGTGGTGAACTTTCCATAATAGTGTTCTAAATAATATATGTGCTAAAGTTGCTATACTGTGATACATTATTCAAGCTAATAAACGTTTGTGGGTCTACTCTCTTCAAAACAATTTACAAAAGTTACAAAGACATAGGTGGAAAAAGTATGTATAAAGACAACACTTTCAATAAATTTGCTTGTGTGTAGAAGAGGGCTCAGTTGTACCATGAGAGTTGATGAAAGACAGGAAAAAATAATGTTACATTATTGGTGGTTGTTTATATGAAATATCTGAAGTTCATGGAGAAATTTGACTTTTTGTGCTTTTATTAATCCCATAAACTTCCAGGAAGAAGGAACATTTTCCCTGAGACTTGGAAAATGAGAGTGGTTTTTACATAAATGAGAATAGTAACTTTAAAAAAGAGGAAAGAGTAGAAACTACTAAGGCTGGTAATGTGGAAGTAAATGACAGATTTGGAAAATGAGCTCAAATAGCCTAAGTTTGTGTTCAGTGTACAGTAGCAGAGAAATAAGATGATATCATATCACAGAAGGCCATAAAAATGGTGCTAGTGAAGGCAGCTGTTATTTTGTCAAACTATTGTTTTAAAAATATATTAGACATATTTAAATTTGAAACATTTCTGTTAACGACTATATGAGTAAAGTGATATTTTTAAAAATTCTGATGATATATATATTCATATTGAATATATATAAATATAATATATAAAATGCACTATCTTAACTTTTTGTGTGCAGTTCTGGGTAGTTAGCACTCTCCCACTGAGCTAGACAACCAGGTCCATCTTAATCATCTTCAAATGTATAGATCATGGGGAGTAACAGCATCACTACTACAGTACAATGAAGCCACAACTACTACCCAGTGAGGTAAGTTTTTATCTTGCAAAAATGAAATTTTATACCTCTGGCATGGAAACTGTCCTTCCCTCTTTCCTCAGAGTTTTATTAGTATAAAAAAAAAACTAGTAAGAGACAGACAAAATTTTTTAAATGTATGGGTATTGAAAAATCAGTAGGAGTTTACTTGTCTCCAGGCCCACACTGGAAGAGCGCCCAGGGACTGAGGTTAGCAGCAGGCAGCTCGGGAAAAGGCGACTGCGGCACTGAGTCTGCATCACCGAATCTGTGCTGGAGTTAGAGCTTACTGGCCTCCAGCACAAGCCGGAAGAGCACCCAGGGACTGTTAGCAGCGGACGGCTCGGGAAACAGCGACTGTGCCACTGAATCTGCACCGGGTTTGGAGCTTACTGGCCTCCAGGCCCACACTGGAAGAGCGCCCAGGAACTGAGTTTAAACAGCGGGTGGCTCAGGAAACAGCGACTGTGCCACCGAAGCTGTGCCGGGGTTGGAGCTTACTGGCCTCCAGGCCCATTCCAGAAGAGCGCCCAGGGACTGAGTTTGGCAGCGGGCGGCTCGAGAAGCGGTGACTGAGGCACTGAGTTTGCCTCACTGAATCTGCGCCGGGTTTGAAGTTTACTTGTCTCCAGGCTCACACCGGAAGAGCGCCCAGAGACTGAGGTTAGCAGGTCAGAGTCTGATTTTCTCCATAGTAACTGAAGAAGCACATCCAGTCAACTTGTATTGGTGAGTAGGTGGGCCTGTTGGAACAACAACCCCTAACATTGCAACTGCACAGGGCCTAGAGCCTACTGGCCTCCAGGCCAACTGCACAAGTGAGCACAGAGACTCTGTATTGCTGAGCAGGTGGGCCCATTGCAACCTCAGACAGTGCCATTGTAGCAGTTCAGGAGCCACAGTCTCCCTGCCTCTAAAGCAGACAGAAGAAGGTGTTCTGACTGTATTGATTGAGTGCCTCATATGGTGTGCTAGAACAAGGGGTTTTTCTTTAGGTCCCAATACAGACTGCAAAGAGCACCCAGAAAACACTGCTATTTTAAGATTCCTAACTACTAAGAGGAAAGTGACTTGCAACAAACAGCGCCAGAAAACAAGGCAGGGCACAGATGAGGAAAGACTCAAAGTCTCAGATACAAAGATCCTCACCTCCAAGAAACACAGGGGGAAGGGAAATAGAGAAGTGTGAAGCCCAGTCTCCAGGGATGTCGGAAATGGTAACCAAAGCAGATCTAGTAAAATGGAAATCAGAACTGATCTCTGAGATGAAAGCAGAGATATTGGACACTGTCAACATGATGATTAATAAAGCTAAAGAGGAAATCATGGAGTTGATAGAATGCAAGATAGCAAAAGCACTGGAACCTTTTAAACACCTAGAAGCAGAAGCCCGGGAAATTAAGAAAGAAAATGAAAGCTTGTGCAATAGAATGAATTTGGCAGAAGACCGAATTCCAGACCTAGAAGAAAGGATCTCAACCAATGAACTGGAAAGGCATAATCTATGAAAAAACTAAGCAATAATGAAAAGTCAATCCAACAGCTCCTAGATGATTCAAACAAGAACAACATAAGATTGATTGGAGTCACTGAGGAAGCAGGAGACAATGCTAAAGACATCAAAAAGCTACTCACGCACATAATGGCAGGAAACTTCACAGAAAAAAAGGGAAAGAACTGGACATACAAATATATGAAGCATGCGGAATGCCACACGCCCGTGAAGTGAAAAAATCTACACCTAGGCATAAAATCATAAAAGTCCCAGATATCCAAACAAAGAATGAAACACTGAAAGCAGCCAGAGAAAAGAAAACATTTACATTCCAAGGGAAGCCCGTCATGATCATAGCGGACTTCTCAACTCAAACACTTACTGCAAGAAGAGCCTGGAGTGAAGTATTCCAAACCCTAAAGGAAAACAACTTCCAACCCAGACTGATGTATCCTGCCAAACTATTCTTCAAAATTGATGGGGAAATGAGGTAGTTTCATGACAAAGAACACCTGAAAAACTTCACCAATACAAAACCTGTGCTCCAAAACATTTTAAAGAATATCTTGGAGAAAAATAAGGAAAGTTACAAATCCATGAGACCGAACTAAGTCAACCCAAGGGATCAAACAAGAAACTGATGAGGAAAGGGCAGAAGTAGAATAACACAGCCAAGAACAGGAAAACATGACAGCACTAAATTTGCCTATATCAGTAATAACGATTAATGTCAATGGACTCAACACACCAATTAAGAGGAGCAGACTGGCAGAGTGGATCAAAAAACAAGATCGTACAATCTGCTGCATACAAGAAAAACACCTAATTCAGAAATAAACCCGTGGACTAAAAGTAAAGGGATGGAACACAATACTCCATGCAACTGGAAACAGCAAGAAAGCAGGAGTGGCCATTTTATTTGCAGACAAAATAGACTTCAAGCCAAAGCTGATAAAGAGAGATAAAGATGAACATTATCTTTTAGTTCAGGGAAAAATCCAAGAGACAGAAATCACAATCTTAAATATCTATGCTCCAAATTCCAATGCACCAAACTATATAAAACAAATATTAATGGACTTGAAAAACCAGATAAACTCCAATACAATAATAGTAGGGGACCTCACTACCCAACTGTCACAAAGAGACAGATCGACTGGACAAAAAGTCACTAAGGAAATCCTGGAGCTCAACCAGACTCTTCAGCAAATGGACTTAATAGATGCCTACAGAGTATTTCACCCCACAAAGTCAGAATATACATTCTTCTCAGCTGCTCATGAATCATTCCCCAAAATAGACCATGTGCTCATTCATAGAATAGGTTTAAGCAAATATAAAGGGATTGAAGTTATCCCTTGTATACTGTTGGACCATAGTACCCTGAAATTAAAGCTGAATGGCAAAGGAAAGCCCAGGATCTTCACAAACACATGGAAACTGAACAACATTCTGCTGACCAACCAATGGGTCACAGAAGAAATTAGAGAAGAAATTGAGCAGTTTTTACAACTAAACGATAACCCCAGTACAACATATAGAAATTTATGGGACACAATGAAAGCAGTTCTCGAGGAAAAATCATAGCAGTGAAAGCCTACATCCAGAAAACGGAGCAAGCTCAAATAAACAACTTAATGCTGCACCTCAAGAAACTAGAAAGAGAGGAGTAAAACAAACCCAAAGCTCACACTAGGCAAGAAATTATAAGGATCAGGGCAGAAATTAATGCAATAGAAATCAAGAGAGCGGTTCAAAAAATCAATGAATTGAAAAATTGGTTCTTTGAGAGGATAAACAAAATTGATAGACCCTTAGCCAACCTCATTAAACAAAGGAAGGAAAAGGGCATATCTGTGCTATTAGGGATGAGAATGGAGAAATTACTACCGACCCAGAGGAAGTCCAGAGGATAATAAACACCTACTTTGAAAATTTATACTTCAATAAAATGTAAAATGTAGAAGAAATGAATAGATTTCTAGACACATATGAACTCCCAAAGCTGAACAAAGAAGATATAGAAATGTTAAATGCCCCAAATACAATCTGTGAAATTGAAAATGTAATTCAAAACTTGCCAACAAAGAAAAGCCCTGGACCTGATGGTTTTACTGCTGAATTCTATAAAACTTTTAAAGAAGAGCTTGTGACTCTACTTCTGAAACTCTTCAATGAAATTGAAAAGGAAGCAGCACTCCCAAACTCATTCCTGGAAGGAACCATTACCCTGGTTCCAAAAGCAGAGAAAGACCCAACCAAAAAAGAGAACTACAGGCCAAAATCTCTAATGAATATTGATGCCAAAATCCTCCATAAGATCCTGGCAAACAGAATACAGAGAATTATCAAAAAGATTATACACCCTGACCAAGTTGGATTCCTCCCAGGAATGCAAGGATGGTTCAATATACGTAAATCAATCAATGTTATACACTATATTAACAGGCTCAAAGACAAAAATCATACGGTCATCTCAATTGATGCAGAAAAAGCGTTTGACAAAGTACAACACCCATTTATGTTCAAAACTCTACAGAAGATTGGAATAGATGGTCTGTATCTCAAACTAATAAAAGCTATCTACAAGAAACCTTCAGCCAGTATCATACTAAATTTTCAAAAATTGAAACCTTTCACACTAAGACCAGTAACAATACAAGGGTGTCCTCTCTCATCACTTCTGTTCAATATGGTTCAGGAAATATTAGCCATAGCAATTAGGCAAGAGAAAGAAATAAAAGGAATAAAGATTGGAAAAGAAGAAGTTAAATTGTCATTATTTGCTGATGACATGATACTCTATCTAGAGCATCCTAAAAATTCAACTAAAAAACTGCTGGACATAAGCGCCAATTTTAGCCCTGTTGCTGGTTACAAGGTCAACATTCAAAAATCAATAGCGTTCGTATACACAAACAGTAGACCCACTGCGATAGAACTAGGAGAGTCGGTCCCTTTCACAATAGCACCACAAAAATTAAAATACTTAGGAATCAATCTAACAAAGGAGGTGAAAGACCTCTACTCTGAAAACGATAGCACTCTGAAAAAGGAGATAGAAGATGATATCCAAAAATGGAAAGACATACCTTGCTCCTGGGTAGGAAGAACCAATATTGTCAAAATGGCTAGACTCCCAAAACTACTCTACACATTCAAAGCAATCCTGATTCAAATCCCAACAGCATATTTCACAGATCTAGAGAAAAAAATTCAAACTTTCATCTGGAACCACAAAAGACCTAGAATAGCCAAAGCAATTCTAAGCAACAGGGACATGGTGGGGGGTATCACAACTCCGAACCTGAAACTATACTATAAAGCCACAGTGATAAAAACTGTGTGGTACTGGCAAAGTAACAGATGCGAGGATCAATGGAGTAGACTAGAAGATCCAGAAACTCCGCCAGATACACTGAGCCACCTCATCTTTGACAAAGGAGCCAAAAATCCTCAATGGAGGAAAGACAGCCCCTTTAACAAATGATGCTGGAAAAACTGGGCTTAAACTTGTCAAAGACTAAAACTAGATCTAACTCTTTCACCGTGTACCAAGCTAAAATCAAAGTGGATAAGAGACCTAAATATTAAAACAGACACTCTAAACCTACTGCAATACAGGTTAGGTAAAACTCTTGAAGACATTGGCTTAGAGAAAGA